>JAUTXW010002928.1:0-49938 GCA_030620095.1 Kuschelorhynchus macadamiae | reverse complement strand
TAAAAATATTTTGACTGTATACCAATGTCTTAATGTAATGTAATTATGTATCTTTGGTCCTATTTCATGACCTTCCATCTCTTATCGTTTCCGAGACCAATGCTCAATTTTATAATACCAGGTATTCTATTCATCATCAAATCCCATAACAAATAGTTGTCTTGTATAATATATATGTTAGTCTACTTGGGAGTCACTTTGAAGTTTCTGTGAGCAGTAGCACGTTTTAAGGAATGAATTTTTGAAAAAAAATATTGTTTTTTTATGAAATAAGGATCTTTTTTATTTTAAAAAGTTGATTAGGAGCAGTCTCAGTATGTTTTCTTTCATTTTAAACTTAAATATTTGAGGAAGTGTGTTATTAACATATCTATTGTTTTTCATTCAATTTTACATAATTTTCCATAATATTCTGTTACTAAAAATGTATTGTTGTGTTATTGTTAATTTGGGGTGGTCAGAATTAAAATAGGAAAATGCTAAATTTTTTCTAAAGACATATATTATATTATTTATTAGGATAAATTATTCACTCTTACACTTCACCATCGTGTGATTATATTATTTATATCACATCACTAGCTTTTAAAATTCATTATCTACCCATTAAATTATACTCGCGCAGAAAAATATCATTATATGTATTACTTTCATCATTTATAAATATGTTGTATCTTATTATTAATAATCTATTTTAAATTGCAAATTTTTAAAACTTTTTGTCACAATATTCATCCATCAGTTTCTACTCCTAAATTAATAATTAAAAGTTCCCAAACAAATTCTCACAATTTCAATTTTTATTTTCAAATGCCAACAAATTAGCTCATTAAAAGTTTTCGTATATGAGATTTTCATTTACGCGACTTCTTTGTTTATCATATAGGGTCGATTTTTTATTTTGCTGGTGCCAATTAATAAAATTATTTCATTCTGCTGTTTAAAATACAGTATCTCTTTTTTGTGTTTAATCAAACTTCATTTAATTACAGGGATAGGTATATCAACTTTATTAAAAAACAAAGCAAATTTTTTGAAACGCGACGTAAATATTATATTGAATATGACTTTTTTAAAACTTAGCCCCGGAAATCATAATGGTTTATTTTAAATATTTTTGATTAATAGTATAACTAGCTGACCAAAAACATTTTTTTCTATAATTTGAAGGCCATCATTAAAACACAGTGTTTTAGTTAACTCGGCAAAAATGTGTAAATAATCATTAAAAAAAACATAATTTACAAACATTTGATCGTAGCTAAACCGGCTGGCGTGATCAAAGGATTTGTATATCGTAATTCTAAAGGGCGAAGTGGACAAGTTGGATGTCTTCCAGAGTGCAGTAGTCGAATTTAATTGTATAAAACTAACTTTATTAATTACTCATTATGATATAACACGACTACTATACATTAACACATCCATTATAAGTCTAACTACAAAGAATTAAATCTTCTCTTCTTAAATTCGCATTAGGGTCATTATAATCTTCCAGAATGCCCGCGATATAGGATGACGTATTTGTTTACTTCTGGCCCACGTACATAAACGTTTAATGACTCATTTGGGTAGTTTTCGCATGACCATCAGACTACCCCTCTCTTAATTCTGATAGTCCCGATAAGCATCTTAGCCATTTTTTTTCTTTTGATATTTTATCACACTGTCCGAGTGTAGGGATTTTATCCTTTATCTTTTATGTCAAAAGGTTTTCGGGTTTCTGTGTTGATTTCTGAACAATTTTGGACAAGTCATTAATCTTCTTTTCCCAATTTTACAAATTTTCCATTTTGACGTACGATCCTACCCAGTGTGAAGACAACTTTGTAGATAACCTTTTTTTTTTTTTTCAAAAACGCACCATTTTCGTTGTACAGGGTGCCAGTTTCAATTTTTTTCTCGTTTTTTGCGTTTTTTTCCAGTTACTTCTGAGACAATTAGTTCAAATTTAGAACATGTATTATTTTTAAGAACCTCTACGATAAAATATCAAAATCCTGAAATATTAGTATACAGGGTGTTACATTTTTTGCACCGCCTACAAGTTTATCTTGCGGAATTTTTTTTTGGAGCACCCTGTATGAATTCGGATATAAAATTTAAACTCTTTGTTCATTTCTTTAGCTCTTTCGTAGTTTGCATTATTCTCGTATCTATCACACTTTTCGACTTATTTGCAATAACCGACGCATTGCATCGATGGCATGTAGGCGAAATTAAGCAAAAAATTAAGAAACGGGTTTTATTTTAAATCAACCGACATGATAATGAACAATCAGATAAAATTATTACAGCTAAATTAAAAATAAAACAAAATTATAAAAGTTGTTGAAAATATCCGCCTCTTACTAGAATGCAAGAGTCAAGTCCAGGAGTATTGCGAATGATGTCGCATGAAGCTATTATTCTGTTTCTTAAATCTTCTTCTGTCTGGATTGGGGTCTGATACACCAATGTTTTCAAATGTCTCCAGAAATAGAAATCCAGGCTATTCAGATCTGGAGATCTAGGAAGCCACGGCTGAGGTCCCCCCGCGCCCTATCCAACGGTTGTTAAAATTATTATTTAGGAACTCCCCCACCTCTATGCTGAAATGTGCTGGTGCACCATCGTGTATGAACCACATTTGATTTCTAAGAAGAATTGGCACGTCTTCTAGCAATACCGGGAGTTCGTCTTCAAGAAATTGACGATAATATCGTCCGTTTAGCCTTGCTGGCAGGAAAATGGACCTATCAAATAAATATCACATTTATTGAAAATTGTTGCTGGAAATTATTTTCATGTATCGAATGCGAATTCTCTTCTGCCCACAAATGATTGTTATGAAAATTACGTATGGCATTCCTAGAAAAAATTGCCTCATCGCTAAATAAACTCGTGTTTCCAAATAATGGATTTTGGGCTAGCATTTGTAAGAACCACTGGCAAAATTTTAAACAAAGTGGAAAGTCACGTAGGAGAAGAGCTTGAACCCTTTGGATGTTGTAAGGATACATTAAGTTGTCTAATAAAATTTTCCAAGCACAAATGAAATGTTAAATGTTGCTGCAATTTCTCGTACTGGTAGTAGGATCATTTTCTACTGCATTCAGGTCTGCTTCTTCGACTTCAGGAGTCCTAACCGTTCTACTTGCTCCTACTAAATGAGTGGATTCCTTGAATGATCCATTTTCACATAGCTGATTATGTACCTTTGCAAATGTTTGTCTATTGGGGCAAACGTCAAACAAAAAAATATTTCTTAAAAAATGTCAGATTAAAGAACAGATTTAACAAATGACCTGCCTCAGACCAATACCTTGTTTTCCAGTTTGATTATTTAGCCTACACTTAATTTGCATCTATGGCAATTATTGCAAATAAGTCGAAAACTGTGGTAGATCCGAGAATGATGCAAAATACGAAAGAGCTAAAGAAATGAACAAAGAGTTCAAATTTTATATCAGAATTCTTACAGGGTGCTGCAAAAAAAAGTTCCGCAAGATAAACTTGTAGGTGGTGCAAAAAAATGTAACACACTGTATACTACCATCCACGATTTTAATATTTTATTATAGAGGTTCTTAAAAAGAATACATTTCTAAAATTGAATTAATTGTCTCAGAAGGAACTGGAAAAAAACGCAAAAAAAATGGTACGTTTTTGACCATGTATATATTGGCATTTTTTTCCTATTTTGTCGAATACTATCACCCCCTGAAATTTGTCCGCGACATTAATTAACATCCTGTATATTTCTTACCCTTGGTCAGACTCCGGAAATAGCCCGTCAAAGTCTATTGCTTTTCATTCATATGTATTTGGACCCCCGAGACGTAATAAAAAATCTTGCTCCTGTAACAAAGTTTACATTAAGTTATAATTACATTTATTTAGGTATTTGTATGCTTACTTTATATAACTACAGTTATTTGTGAACCAGTAACGATAAGAAATTAAACGCTTCATTCTTCTTTATGTATATTTTCGTGATTGAAAAGTTTAATATGGGAACAGCCGCCATTTTGGAGAAAATAATGTAGTGGAGAAGGGATCGAGTAGCACATCTTTTGAATCATTTTTTCAAGCTTTGCTCCTAAGCTATTGATTTTTTTTTCATTTTCAGGAAGCTGTTTCCTTAATCGTAGGACTGTATAGCTAAAATAATAATTTTTTTTATACAGAAAATAAATGAATTATGACGTCTTTCGCCATTTCTCGAGATATTATATATATATATATATATATATATATATATATATATATATATATTTTTTTTTATACTCTTAGCATGTAGTACTTTTCCAGTTTGATTGACGCTTCGTTTTCGATTTTGTCATATTTTCAGATCTCCCTGGGTACAAACCTGCCTGATGAGGGTAAGGGCCTATCAGAATTTATGATCGTAGGAGAGTACCCTGTGACCTAATCGAAAGAAACTCTTTTCGTAAATGTACAACAGCAAAAATAAATAATTTTCTACATCCGTTTGACCATTTTCAAGTTATCTTTGGCGCATATTAATCAGTGTTTTTATATGGCTAAAACATTTACGTCAAGTTGGTTGATTTTAAGTTCAAACATTTGAGTGATTCAAAACTTTTTTAATAGTATGTATTTTTAAATCATGTAAACTTTAGCTAGAAATTTATTTATATACATATTTTTATGTCAGTACGTTGAAGTTCGTACACTTTGTTATTGATTGTCCAATTTTTCAAAAAATACTTTGTTATTTGTATATTTATTTTAATTATATCCCTCAAGAAGATAAAACCCAAACTATCGAAACGTTTAAAACTATCAGCATAAAAAGCCTGTCCAATATTGAGCTCGTGATCTATTCCCCTACAAATATAAAAAAAGCTGGACGTGACCTCACAATTAAAATTAACTACTATGTTATCCTCGCTGCCCATTCGTTCGGTTATTTATTTATTTTTTTATTTTTTACGTGTTTTTTTTCCATTATGTTTCTCCCTTGCGCTTGCGCGGGTCTTTGCTTCGTTGCATCTTGGTTGATTGCAGTAGCGGATTTGGAGGTCTGAGGGTCTGAAGTTTTTAAATTTGCTATGGTACAAAAAGTTACTTCATGTACTCATTAAATTAAGCTCACGAATCGCCTTTGTATCTCAACCATTAAATACAATCTTTAGAAATCAACTTATAAAACGATCATGAAAGGAGATAGCAATTGCCCTTTTAGAGCCTTAAGTTATTTTTTATATAATACAGATAACAATTTCAAAATTCTGAGAGAGGAAACTATAAGATATATAGGTAAAGAATGGGATAAGATAAATGATTTTGATCTCGAGCCAAATCTAAGTAAAGTATTGCGTAAAAATGGGCAAAAATAGAATTTTTAAAACATCCATTGAGTGCCTTGCCTTATCAGGCATGTTTAAATTAAATTTTAATATATATTTTGACGATTTGAAAACAATACTCTGATACAATGTTAGTTTTTTTCGATCCACCTATAAAGCTATGAAACTCATAAGAATTCAGCTACTCAACTACTTTTTAGTAGTATAACGGACATTTTGACTTACTGATAAGTTCAAAAGACATTAATAACCTGGGAAATACGTTTTGCAAGTTATTAATAAGTCTGTCAAAAATTCAATAGTTTAAAAATTCATAATATTCATCAGGTCTTTAGAAATAATGTTATTAGTCTATTGAATCTTGCAAGCTTGAATGAAACATTTTTTGGTGTCGAAAAGTTTTTAAAACCTTTAGACTTGGAATGTTCTTTTTGCAAAAAAAAAGTTTAAAAGTACAAAAGGTCTTAAATGGTTTGATAATTAATGAGAAGTCGACTTAGATAATAACTTTCTTGTAAAGTACTTTTCTTAAAATCAGTTCAAATTTTGAAGAGTATTCCTAAAGGAGCCAGGCCTTGTATAGCAGAATAATTATCTTAGGTGTTAAGCAACAATGAAGATTCGTTATGAATTATACTTTTTTTATTCCCGTATTGTATCGAAGATCCCAACTAAATCCAAGTAAAAGTCTCCTGATTTAACTTCTGTTAGAGACAACATTAATTTTTCAAGGTAAAACGAATTATTATCATTCAGATTTTTATTGTCATTATATGAAAATGAACCGGGTAAGAAAACTAAACATCGAAAAAAAAAGTAAAAATACGCCTGCCTTTGCTAAAAAGAATGAAAACAAGCTTTTTGAAGGAGACATAAAGAGGGCAATAAGAATGTTGTATTCTGAAGACACCTTGGCAGAGAAAAATGCTTATACTTATGAGAAATTGATGACGAAACCCAAACAGTCATAAATAAAACAGAAATTTTCCAGAAGTACCAGAAGTTTGTAATTTTGATGTTTCTATTTGTAAAGTTAAGAAAGCTATTCTTTCATTCAAACTTGGTTCATCGAATGGTCTTGATTCACTGAGGCCGCAACATCTCAAAGATTTAGTTACGGAGGAGCTTGGTAACTTCTCCTCTTCAAATTTACTTTCTTCTTTGGTATCTTTTACAAATCATATATTTAAAGGTTTGGTTTCAAAACAAATATGTCCCTTTTTTACGGGGCGAACGTATGCAACAAAAAAGATGGTGGAATTCCGCCAATCGCTATTGAGTTTTGTTTATGTCACGTCAATTGGTTGTGAAAATAATGTATTCCCGCATTTACAATGTTTTAAGTATCGAAATACTCTTTTACCTACCATCCATGTTTTTTGTGTTGGTTTATCTAAGAACCTACTTAGATAAGAAACTGAAAATGATATATCTAGCCTTGTTGTGGTGGATAAGTACATTAAACCTCCAATTAATTGCCTATATGGAACTTCAATAACGTCACTGTCTGGGTTGTATTGAAATCCTTTTTCCATAGGTGTCGCTTTTGGATTTGACTGTTCCATAATTATTCTTTTAACGACAATGTAACTTTCTTAACATTTTCTTTACTCCCTATCACTAAAATGTCATCCACATAAATTACTATGTTCACATTTTTACCACAATATAAAACACCAATCATATATGTCAATGTCAACAATCGATCGCGGCTGTAATTATTTCGCTTCAGTTTAGTGAAAATAAAAGATATAAAACTAAAAAATCGTACTAAAGTGCTAATTTAATATTCATGAGTTCAAGTGAATGTTAGCAACTTCTAAAGTGAGGTATTTATCCTGAAAATGGAAAGACAAAAATAGCCATTTTCAATAAAATCAATCAGCTGATTCTTGAGTCAGTGTTACCAGAATAACAATTTTCAGCAACGCCTATAAACAGAACGCCGTGCCCTTAGTCGAACTCCCCGGCTGTCAAAAAGTAACGCCACACGTTTGAATGGAATAACCTTCTGCAACATAACCTTTAATATGGAGTGTGATGTTTGTAAACAAACAAAGGAAATATTTCCCTGTGATCTCTGCAAAGTGCCTTTATGCAAATCATGTGCAGATTTAACAGCATCAGAAATCAAAGTACTCCAGCTGACAAAAAGAACTATGAAATTCCATTGCAAGAAATGCCAAAATTACGAAACACACTCTCTCTTACAGAAATTGCTTGATGCAAAAAACGAACTTTTAAACTCCAAAGAAGTAATTATAGAAATTTTGAAAAAAGAAATTGATTCCTTAAAGGATAAAACTAAGAACCCAATCCAAATCTCTTACTCATATGCTGAAACACTTAGAGGTAAAGAAAATGTTTCAAATAAAACAAGGCAAACCGCTAATGTACCAAATCTGGTTATAAGGCCTAAAAAGCAACAGACATCTGAGAAAACACGAAAAGATGTTACTTCCAAAATAAGCCCTACAGAACTGAATATTTGTGTAAATAAAGTGAGGGAATCCACAAGGGGAAGTATCACAATAAAATGTGGTACTAAAGAAGATACATACAAACTAAAAATAGTTGCACAACAAACATTAAAGGCTGACTATGATATTTAATAAACAAAACTAAAAAATCCCAGAATAAAAATTATTGGTTTTGGAAAGAAAATGTCCGCAGAGGAAATAGAGACATCAATCAAAAAACAAAATACATTCTATGATGAAGCAGATTGGCTTAAGGTAACATACATCAAGGAAGTAAAGCCAGGAACTTTTAGTTTATTCATAGACTGTACTCCGGTGTTATTTAATAAAATAATGGTTCAAAGAAAAATTTATATAGACTGGCATAGATATCATGTTCAGGAGGATCTCTCAGTGTTACAATGCTTTAAGTGTTATGGTCTGTACCACAAGTCCAAGGACTGTATTAATAATGAAAACTGTTCTTACTGTGGTGGTTCCCATATGAAAAGTGTATGCCAAAAAATTGAAAGAAAATGTGTTAACTGTGAACAAGCAAATAGCAAGTACAACACAAAATACGATACTAACCATGCAGCAGATAATCGAGGAATTTGCCCAACATATCAATACCATCTCGAAGTACTAAGAAATAAAATTGACTATGGACAAATTTAATTTAAAGTATTTTTTTTTATAGAATTCAAAAAGTGGTGGCTATATGGTTGTCTAGGAGGTGAATCCTTCCCTGGCCTGATCCAAGATAGATCTGTTTTGAGTGTATCACTTATGATTAGTATAATATTAGATTGTAATAACATATTTTAGATTTTCACCCCTCTAGAAGAGGAAATTTTGAACGACTTGGATCTTATTGGATCGGAACGGGGGGGATTACTAATAGAACCTAATTTTTTGAGAACACAGTTTCCACTAAACGGTAAACTATTAAATGTGCTTCACCTTAATATACGAAGCATAAATAAAAATTTTGACCAATTTCTTTTATTGTATGAACAATTCCATCTTCAAGCATGTAATATTATAATCTTAAGTGAATGCTTTCAAATTACAGGTGAACTTTATCACATTAGAGGATACGCTACATTTTACAACAATGGGGACAATGGCAGAAACGATGGGATCATTACATTTATTAAATCAGAAATAAATGCAGATGTAAAACACATGAAATTAAACAAGTCTGGTACAAATATTAGCAGAATTGTATTCATCATTAAAGATATCACTTTTGGCATAACTTCGATTTATAAGCCACCACCTATTTCTGAACTCCTTTTCATTGAGGACTTGGAGGCTTTCTTTGAGCAACAAAATCTAAATTCTTTTGAGATTCTTACAGGGGATATAAATATAAATATAAATAACGATGAAGATAATATAGCTAATGAATATCTCTCAGTAATGGGAAGAAATGGTTTTCTTTCATACATAAACTCGCCTACAAGAATAACAAATAACACTTCTTCTTGTATAGATCATATGTTTATTAGGCAAAAACTGAGAAGTCAAAATCTTAAAATACAATCTTTTAGGTTAAATAGTGATATAACAGATCATTTACCAATCATGATATCTATAAACATTGAAAATGATAAATTAAAAAATAGCATAGACCCACAATCACAAAAGCAAAACTATAGCATTATAGACTTTAATAAATTCAAAGAAAAAATAGCATCCCAAAACTGGGATGAGGTAGTGAGTTGCACAGATTCAAACGAAGCTACTAATAAGTTTATGCATCAATTTATAAAAATAAAAAATGAATGCACCAACATACAGAACATAAAAAGTAAACCTAAAAAAATTAAAGAATGGATAACAGAAGTACTTATAAATTAAATAAAATACCGTGACAAGCTAAAAAAAAGGCTACTAAAAAATTACTCTCCAATTTTGCATAATGAATACAAAACCTATAGAAATTTTCTTAATAAATTGATAAAAGTCCAAAAATACAAATTTTACAAAAACCAAATTGAATATAATAAAAACAACATAAAAAAATTATATGATATTATTAAAGATGCTACAAATACAAACAATAAAAAACTAAACCATTCATTTTCTATTGTTGACAATAACAATATAACTATTAAAAATGACGTAGACATGGCTAATTATTCCAATAGATATTTTACAAATATTGCCATAGAAATGGCAAAACAAATAAACGTTCCAAATAGAGAATTTCAGATAAAAAGTAACAATGCCTCAATGTTCCTTACTCCAATCTCCATAAATGAAATTACTAATCAGATACTGTCCCTAAAAAATGATTGTGCCCCAGGACCTGATCACATTCCTACCGAACTTATTAAACTAGTTAAGTCAGAAATTTCAATACCATTAGTTCATATTATAAATTTAATTTTTAAATCAGGCAATGTACCAAAACATTTTAAGCACTCAGTTATTATACCTATACATAAGTCTGGTTCCATGAGGCACATTGAGAATTTCCGACCCATCAGTCTTATTAACAATATTGCAAAAATTTTTGAAAAATGCCTGAAAGACAGATTGATTAAATTCTATAGAACATTTGAAATATTACATGAAAACCAATATGGTTTCAGAGAAAAGCATAGTACAGCAGATGCGCTATATTGCCTGACCTCTGAAATAATGACTAAATTAAATAATAATGAAAAATGCCTAGCAATTTTTCTTGATCTGTCAAAGGCCTTCGACACTGTGCCGCATGACCAACTGATTAATATTTTAGGTCATTACGGCGTTAGGGGTATGGTGTTGAGGGTTTTTGAAAGTTACTTAAAGGACAGAGAGCAGTCTGTAAGAATAAACAATCAACTGAGTTCTTCTTTGAAGATAAAAATGGGTGTTCCACAAGGTACAATTCTGGGCCCAATCCTTTTTATTACATATATAAATTCATTACTAAACTTACACATAAATGGTAAGGCCATATCATATGCTGATGATACGGTACTTGTATTTTCGGGTGCTTCATGGGACCAGACAAAAGAGAGAGCTATAAATGGGCTTGATGAAGTTAAAAACTGGCTGGATCTCCATCGACTGTCTTTAAATATAAAGAAAACAAATTTTATACCCTTTTCCATTTCAAATGTAAATAGACCCACTTTTAATAGAATACGTTGTAACAATAGCAGCCCTATGGAGATTCTTGCAGTAACCAAAACAAAATATCTGGGTATTGTTCTCGATCAACACCTCAAATGGACGGATCACGTGAAATACTTAACATCTAAAATACGTAATCTAATATATAAGTTTTATATACTACGTGTATTTCTTGGCACTAAACTATTAACTCAGATATATAAATCACTGGTTGAATCTTTGCTCCGGTATGGACTGATTGCATGGGGTGGGGCCTATAAATCGAATTTAAATCCACTAAAAATAGCACATAATTACATCTTGAGAATAATTTATAACAAAAATAGACTTTATCCCACTAATTTTTTATTCAGTCAGGAAATTGGTGACCTAGGCTTTCTGTATGTGCAGCAAGCATGTTCTTATATTTACAAAAACAAACAATTACAGAATTACATAAAACATACTTACTTAACCCGCCAAATTACAAACAACAACTTTGTTATACCTGTGAATAATCGAACAATAAATTTACGTTTTCTAGATTATTTAGCACCCAAATTTTTCAATTTGCTCCCTAATGATATAAAAACCATAACCAATATAAAGATATTTAACAAAAGAAGTAAACAATATATCTTCGCACATCTTGGCAGTTTCACAGCTCTGTTGTGAATTTTTCTCACAATGCTACCCCCTCCATTGTTGCTAATGTGCTCACATAAGTCAATTTATAAATATTGAATGCATGTATATGTCTATATATGGGACCATCTAAATGGCAATATGTAACTAAGCATAGGTGATTTAATAGTCCGCAGAACTCTATAAATTAGTGCAATCAAAACTATCTGGACTGAGTGCATACAGATGTGGTTTAACCAACATCTAGGCTCTCCTAAAAAAAAAGAATGTGTACATTTATATATGCCATGAGACTGTCATGGGTATCTAATATATGTCTATATCTGTCATAATGTCATGTATATCTAATGTGCATGTATATGCATGGGAAAACTGAAAGGCTTATGGTATATTATAGTGTAATGTATTTAAGAGTTGTAATTAGCATTATGAATTGGTTGTGATTGTTATTATTATTATTATGAATAAATTTATATCTTGATCTTTTAAATTTATTCCTCTGAGTAAAATTATTAAAAGTTTCATTCCACACTGTAACACTAATTTTGTTATATAGTTTAATCTTTAAGTTTAACGTTTATAATGTACTATTTGAGTGTTAATTTTTGATTAATATGTGCACTTTATTTAAATTATATATTGGTTTAATAGTTTAATTAGATTACCCATATCTCAAGCGAAGATTTCATTTGTTATACTGGATTATATTATAATGATTAATCGGTATGTATAGCGCCACCTATTACAACAAACATCAGTATTCTTAAACTAAAGTAGTTCACCACCCCGTTCTAAAGAAACGTATTACTGCAAGTTCGAACGTTGTTACATGGATGGCGATGCCTATATCCATACAATATCATTCATCAATTAAAATTATAATTATTTAAAAAAACGAAAACCCAAATTACATCTAAAGATATTTATTTCTTAATATTACAGAGTAAATAAGAATATAATTTTAGCAACCTGTTTTGCCTCCTTTATGCAAGTTTTGGCCTTTCGATAATCTTATCAGGATGCTGCATTTTCGACTTCAAACCTCTATTTTTTGGTAAAAACATATCTTTTCTGTTGCTGTAAATAATAAAATACTGTAAGTCGTCGATATTTTGCATTAATACTCATATCTAGGAATTTATGTTTGTGAAGCACGGTTACTTTGATAAATATTTCTATTTTAGATATATATAAGATTGTTTTTACGCCAATACATGCTTGTTGCTTTATTTTAAATTTACCCTATGTTAATTGTATTCCCTTTTCGCCCTGGATATCAAACACATGAGGGCAATATTAATACAAATTCTTTCAGTTAACTTTGGCCTACAAGCACATAAAATTTCTCGATTTAAAATCAATATTCATACCTTTTTTTCTTGGATAGTTGCATATTAGTATAACTAAATCGGTTCTGTGTAGTGTTTGGAAAACCAAATTACTTCCTTAAATATTTCCTTTTTCAATCGTTTTCTCCTTATTGTATGAGTATTTAGACCCTTTTATGTCTTGAATTACTACTCGAACATTTTTTGTCTTCTGTGAATTGCCTAAAATATTTCGTTATATATCTTTTAATGGTAAAATAACAAATTTATTTATATTGTATTGCTGGAAAATTTCATTTAAATTAATTCTAGGTACCTTTTTGTTGTCAGAGTTTTTCCACTTCCCATAGCTTTGTTCTCTGTTTTAGTTGCAAGTTGATTTACTCGGGATAGCCTTTTCAACTATTATTCTAATTATCTAAGTTTTGGAAGCTGGAAGATAGATGTTTGTTCACTAGTCGTTTTGCCTAGTTCACAGTATAATTTAGGGTTATGGAACGTGTCACTTCCTATGCGCTGTCACTAGCTGCAGCCGATATGCCCTCCTTCAGTAGGCGCATGCTAAGATCCCGACTGTTGCCAAGTTTATTCTCAGGTGGTTGAAGTTTAAATTATAAACCAATCGGTGATCGTTTTTCTTGCCCTGCAATCCCTATTTTAAATCATTCCGAGTTCCTCTTGACAACACTGATGTCACCTCGGGCAATCTAACCAATGATAGTTCGGCATCCGAGTTAAGTAAATTCCTAAGGTACAACGGAGCTGGTTCCAGGAAGGAACTACTTTTTCACTTTACTTTTCTGGTCTCCTGTAACATCGAAAGGTCTTCAGCGCGAACTGGGGAAAATAAAATCCAAGTTTTTCTTGGAAATCCGTTAATGGGATTTCTCCTCAGCTTCGTACTAATTTACTTGGGGTTTTGTATTTGTGAATTTTATAATATTTGTAACCTCCAAGTAATCTCTCTGAGAGAGGATTTTTGGTGCTGAAGTTGGACCAGGCCGCCATGTTCCTGTGAAGAAGTCATCCTGTCCGGGGCGAACTAAACCCTATTGAATAGGTAATTTAATTTCATCTATTTTGAAAAATGTATATTCCTTTTGAACACTTTTGGTTTTATATTACGTAATTTGGTAATTTTTGGTCATATATCGAAATTAAGTTTTACTCATATAATAATGATTTTTTTTTGTATGGGGACTGAGGCTAATTTTTATAATAAATTTCCTTTTGAATTCCCAAACAAGGGTTGAAAAAAAAAAGAAAGGAGATTACGGATAGAACGCAAATTAAATTTTTGATGGTCAGTATAGTTGCTATATTAGTTAATTTTTTTATTATATTTGAGACCATGCCTTCACCTTTAGTATAAATCAGGCAACATTTGTAGCATCTCACAGAGCTGAAATAAATTAATAGTTGCAGTTGTTTTTTTTTATAAATTGGGTTATTAATTAAAATATCTTGCCTAGCTGTTCAGTAATTTAATATGACGTAGTTTTTAATCTATAGTATTTTGTATTTTTAACCTTGGGATCGTCTGAAAATAATTTGTTGAAAGAAAACTTTGTTAAACAAGTTTGTTATATTGGGGTTTAAATATATTTTTGCAGTTTTATATTTCATATCGTTATTATTCTGAATTAATTTTTGAAGTTTATTTTTACAACGTTTCGCTTGAATATTGAGTATTCTTCATCAAGGTTCATAATTGCCTTTATTTTGGTAAGATTTTGCTATTTGATATTTTATTTTGCATTTTTTTTATTTAGATTCACCGAAATCAGTACATGTTGTATTAATGGATATGTAAATTGTTGTTTAATATTTTATTATTTTTTTCTAATGTTTGTTTTTTTTTAAATAAATTCAATTTCTATAATACCTTTTATTACAATTCGCCTTTAATATTATGCTGTTTTCTGTACAACGTTTCGCTTATATTATAGTATTCATCAGGGCCTCTGGGGTTCCTGTAATATTTGCTAATTTATAGTATGATTTTTATTTTTATTTTGAATTAACTAGACTTAGTTGAAACATTGGTATTTATTTTAATGTAAACGCTTACGTAATGCTGTACTTTGACACTGAATCAAGCAATTGTAATTGAAAATATTTTAAGATTTTCTTTCTCGATTTCAGTTCACTTCTAAGATTTTATTATTTGTTTATTTATTTATTTATTTTTGCGACACAACGTTTTGACTGAATTTTGGTATTTGTAAAAAAAGTACTAGAAAACCTTTTGTTTTCTTAGGGTCGTATTACGGGACTTTAGGGCTCACTTTGACGTGGACGAGTAACTCTCCACCCTACCGCTTCTAAGGTCCTGTCTACTGCTATACGCTGGGACGCTTGTCCAATTGGTGAAACTTTTATTTCACTCTAGTATTTTTTTTTCTTTTGTTTTGTTTTGGTACAGGTTTTTTTCAAAAAAAAAACATTTATTAAATAGATTTTATTGTTTTTTTTATTTAGTGCGTTTTATTTATGTCACATTTTCTCTCCTTTTTCAGGATATTTTATTTATTAAATAACTTTCTTTATTTTAAATTACAATTATCTTTTTATGAAAGTATCAGGAACAAGTGAGTGCCGAACACGTTTAGGGGCTTTCCAATTTAAGCCGTAATAAATTGGTGGCGCTCACATTTTTTACTTTTAATTTTTTATTTTTTTTTTCACGCCCACTCTCCGGTATAAACGAGCTTAGGGCATTGATATTGCACGTTCTGTGGACTACGAGCTTGTCTCTCGATATTTTTGCCTTTTTTTAATTACCTTTGCGAGTTTTTTCTTATTTCAGTAAATTAATAAAAATATTTTCTATTTTATTATTTAAAAAAAAATAAGAGCGTAGCAATCTTGCACTCTAGGGTTATAAAGCAGAGTAAGGGTTGTAATATTTTTCGATTCTTTTAGACCATATAAAGCACGATTCAATTTAAGTACAGCTGACTTTGTTTTCAACCCTTCTGGTGGATACAAGTAGATTTCATTTTCCAGTTTTCCATTCAAAAATGCTGTAGGTATATCCAGCAGAGCTGCTTTATAGTCTAATGTCATTGAAAGCATTAATCTAATCGTGGATAATCTTGCAACTGGTGCATACACTGGTTCTAGAGAATTCTCCTCCTGTACCTGAAATCCTTTTGCAACTATTCTAGCCTTTTTTGTTTCTTCTTCTTTAGTGCGCAATATTCATTTTGTTAATGTTGTAAATTTGTCTCTATTCATGTTTCCAATTTTTTATGTGCGTCTAATTCTTTTTTATAGCTTCCTTAGATCATCTTGAGCAGTAAATAAATAATATGCAGAATAAATTTCATATTCATTTAAGTAATTAGGTGGATTTATTTTTCTTTCTGTGCTAGATGTCTCTGTTCTCTGTATATTTTCTTTATCACTATCTGAACTTTCGCTATTTGTACTTCCTTCATTTTGCGTTATATCATTTTTATCTTCTTCTAATTATTTTTTCTTCTTCGATTTCTTCTTTCTTGCCACTACAATCTTGATATTCTTCATCATAATCTTCCCATTACAATTTGTTTTCCTGCAATTATTTCTTTAGACTTGCCTTTATATTGTCAAAATTAATTTGGTTTTCATCAAGCAGTACATCTCTAGAGCAAATTACTTTTTTGATTTTCTATATTCCATAATCGATAACCTACTTGATTATATCCCACCATTATATTTAATTCAGCCATCTTTTCAAGTTTAGTCTTTCTTGGTAAAATAACCGACCATGCACAACATCCAGAAACTCTTAGTTTGGATAAATCATTTTTACAAGAACATAACTCTACAAGAGTTATACCACTGTTGGCTATTGTTGTAAAATGGCCTCTCCCCATAATTTGTTGGCAAACTTATAACTGAAAATTTGGTCCTCACTCTATCCATTAATGGCCTGTTTATCCGTTAGGAATTGCCATTTTGTTGCGGGCTATAAGGAATTGTATACTCAATTTTTATACCTTTATGTCTACAAAAATCTTGAAAATATTTTAAGATAATTCACCCCACTATCACATCTAATTCTTTATGTTTTAAAACCATGTTGTGTTTTTATTAACTTAATAAAATCAATAACATTATTACTTGCTTCATCTTTAGATTTTAAACGTTTAACAACAAAAAATGAGAAAAAACATCAATCATTATCTGAAAGTAACCGTAGCATTCTACAGTAGGTGGTATTACTGTACCTCAAATATCTGTATGAATCAGTTCAAGTAAACCAAGTTGTTGTAAACCAAATCTATTTAAATGCCCTAATCTTTTATGCCACACATTAGTAGTTTTAATAATAGCAACATTATGACAAAATTCCTCTTTATTATAGCCAATTTTTAATATAAACAAATTACAAAATGATTCACAATAAAATATAGACATATCAAGGCTTATTGTAGCATGCTTTTTGTTTTTATTACGTTCAAAAGTAACCTTAAATCCTTTATTTAACAATTTTTAAACAAAAATAAGAGTATGAGACATACCTTGAACAATCAACGCTTCTACTGTAATGTCTTTGCCTTGACATTGTCCATACAATACACTCTTTTTCTTGGCTGTCAATACTTAGACCGTCTTTGCTGTTCCAATCTTTACTTCTTATTTCAGCTCTTCAATATCTGTCATAAACCTCTCCAGCTAACTTAAATTATCTGTTGCCCCGAGTCTAAAATAAACCATCCATCCATCAAACCATAACTTTGCACAGTTTAGCGCTTTAAAAGTTACTTGTTGTTCATTATCTTTTGTATGCTGACCTGCTGCCTGCCCATGCTGACCTCTTCCTGGGCCTCTGGTAAAATTTTGTCCTCTATTTCCTCTTCTTCCTTGAAATACACCCCTTTTTGCTTGACCTTCTCTACACTGAGGTATTTTATGGTATGGCTTACCACATTTATATCATGTAAGTAAGGCTACTTACATGCTATACTTGCTACTTGGATCACCCGCATTTCTTGAATGCTTAGTCTTTAGTTTCAACTCTTCGTCGAGCAATCTGGCTTTCACAAAATCCATAATAAGGTCAGTGTTAAGGGTTTCTATTGCAGTTATCACCGAATTGTACTCTTTACTGAAACTTAAAAGAAGAAGACATATCTTGTCGGACTCTTCATATTTGCTTTTTATACTTTTCAACACTCTGATTAGGCTGTCAAACTTTTGGACTTGGTGGACTTGAGCGTTAGAAGCTTTTTCTAAATACTAAGCTTGGTAAACACACCCTTTCTTTCAAAAACATCCTCTATGCCCTTCATCCTACACTTAGCAGTCTTGGAGTCTTTAATAATATCCAAATACTTATCAGAAATACATTGCACAATAATTGACTTTGCTTTAGTATCCTTTACCTGGAAATCTGACTTTTCCTTATGATCATTAAAGTCACTTATCTCTTTTTGTAAAGAAATTGCTACTTGTCTCTCTCTCTTCTAAAAATGCCCTGATCCTGAACTTCCAATTGTTGAAATTTTCTGATGTTAACTGCGGGAAACTAACTGTGCTATTCATTGAGTCTGGGCCCATAATCTATTATTGGTTATTAATAAAACGACGGATTATTTACTAAACTGTGTTTTAATTAAAGAAAAGTGGATCAAAACTGAGTTTAACACTGACTATAAAAAAACGACAGAGAAAAATTAGGTTAACTTTTTCTTCCTCTTTTTTTTGTCAAAGTATATTGGATGGCTTTTGCTACAAAGATATATCTTAACATAATCTGCATTATTAAGATGTGTCGAGGCAATTTTAAAATTTTCTGTTGAGAATGACATGCATATCTAAGAATCGTTAGAACATTGTTGGATTTTAAATTCATTCATATTAGTACCATGCAAATGATAATAGTTTCAAAATAGACCCCAGGAGCCTTGGTTCCGATAGAAATGTAATTTGACTCTTGAGATATGCATTTCCTGGAAAAAACTTATTTGAAAATCTCAAGTAGTGAAACTTATCCAATAGCATTTCGCGGCTTAAAGTATAACAAAACAAACACGTTTTTTCCTTCTTTTTTTTTTTCATTAAATATTTCTTATTAATCATTTAACAAATGTGCTTATTTAATGTTTTTTATTTGCACCAAGATAGCAAACGCGTAACAAAATCTCTTTATTTTGAATCGTCTGGAAAAGAGTAAAGCTATTCGAAGCTCGCGGCTTGTAGTTTTGCCGTTCTGGCTCGACAAACAGCAAATTTAAAAGGTATCTCTATTCAGGCATAAATATTTAAGCGGTTCATAACGGTTCGGCGTGTCCCGGGCGACCGCCGCCATGTTGCGCTTGATGGCCGAATGATGATTGTTTGATGAATATTTGATGAGTCGTGAAGCGGGTAATGGCGCCCGCCCTCAAATCACTGTTTATGAGCGTTCGTAATATTCCACTTCCGATGTTTTATGGATGCCGCCAGTTATCTTGTGCGAGCCAATTTGGCTCAGAATGAGACGACTGAAATATGGCTTCATGGACTGAATAAAAAATAACTACTATGAAGGGAGACTCGAATATCACTATTTAACTAACACCCAAAGTATGTCTAAAAAACAATAACCCTTTTCACGCAAAAATACCTCGTAACTAGCATTTCTGATCTGAATTAGAAATGAAAATTTTGGCTAATTAACTCTCTAGATACATTCAATAATGTAGTAACTATTCCGTTGTATGAGCGGGGTAAGCCCTCAATCATACAATGATTATCCCTTTTATTAATACCGGTTTCCCTCGACTGGCCTATTTGGTAAATATACAGAGTGTCCCTCGGTGGATGGCGTATATGACGTTTATGAAGAACTAAATAACCGATCATTTTGAAAATTTGGCTACTAGTATCGACCATGATCTACAGTTTAAAAATATTTTTGACCATGCGGTGTTCCGCTTCTAAAGTGCGGAACACGAAAGAAAACCGGGCGGTCCGTAAAATAAAGGTTCATAGTCTTAAGCAAGTGGAAAAGTAAAATTTATGTACGCAAATAAATTTTATGTTATTTTATTTGTTGTAATAGTTTGCCGCTTCACCTAAAGTGCGCTAGCTAAGCGGTACGGAAAATTAATCGAGGATTTAGTAAATTTCGCACTGGTCCACTTGTAATTGGGATGTGCCTAGAGCCTCCATGCACTTGTCGCTAGAAGGTTCTAGCTATTTCCAGTGGCGCCTATACATTTCGAGCATTTGATTTCATTTCTATATAAATGCGTTCCGTTGAATTTGAATTATTATTTAGAAGTAACGATGGCGAGCAAAAGAGGAAAAACAATTTGAAGCGGTGCACGTGAAGTTATTGCGAGCGTTATAGAGAGCTGTACTAGAGAAGCTGAAAAAGTTTGACTAAGTAGTGTAAGAAAAATTCAAAGAGAACATAATGATTGCTCATGTTCTACTTCACCTTTAAAATCTCCTGGTAAAAAAGACCCCGATTATCATACAAAGATAAAAGTGACGATGGTGATTTTCAAGTAATTCAACGAACAATAGAGGATTTTTATATAAGCTTGACCTGCAAACCCCTACTTCGTACTGTAAAGAACAAAATAGATTTTCGGTACGGGTATAAAACGATCAAATGCTCATAAAGTAGCTGTCAATAAACTGCTTCAAAATAATTCATTTTCTGTTCAATACCGGGTGTCAAAAAATATCTAATATTGCAATTAATATTTGAAAAACTACAGAACACATCAATGTAGTTATAGTAGAGGAGCCAGCACTGATTCCAGTGAACAAGATTTATCAAAATTTTAACTTATGCAGTTCGACTTTGGGCTATTCGGCTATGCCAAAAGTGACAGTACAGGGGGCGTCATTGTGAAGTACTATACAGGGCGTTTCTTAATTGCGTGCTTATGTTAAAGGGGGGTGATTTTTGGACCTTTTTAAGAAAAAAGTTTAATGTGAACCTAAAAGTCTTAACTTTGGAGATACAGGGTTTTAAAAAAACATTTTTTTAAAATCCTAATTCTGATGCTATTATAGATAAATAACTGTGTGAAATTTGATACACGTCTTTTATGCATAAAAGGGCATTTTTTATTAACAATCAATTTTTGAAATTTCTACCAGTGGCGTGCACATGTAAATAACTTGGGTAAATCCGTATGCTCCTTAATGCATAGAAGACGTGTATCAAAATTCATGCAGTTATCTATAATAGCATCAGAATTGGGATGAAAAAAAATGTCTTCTTTTTAAACTTTACGATCCTGTATCTTAAAAGTTAAGACACAAAACATCAGCACGCAATTAAGAAACGCTCTGTATAGTACTTCACAATGATGGCACACACAGCATCACACTTTTGGCTTACCCCAGTAGCCCAAGGTCGAACTGCATAAATTAAAATTTTGATAAATCTCGTTCACTGGATCTGTTGCTGGCTGCCCTTGTAAAATCTGGACTTGTAAATCGTGTATCACTATACTGGGTGGTCCAATAATAGTGGATGTAGGCAGTAGCCCGGGAACCGTTAATGACAGAACTCAAGAAAAAAAAAAATAGGTAAATCGATCAAGAAAAATCAAAATTAAATCATTTTAAAATTCGAAAGTTCGTCGTTTTTGCAACACAAAAGTGATATAGAAGTGCGGTACACGAAAGAAAACCGATAGATAAAGGTTCATTAAGCCTAGTTACATTTTTTAATTATCTAAAGTGCGTATAGTCAAAAAGGAGTGCCCTATTATTTAAAGATCGACGAGACACCACTGGTTTAAAGAGATTTCTTGGCCGACCTTCTTAAACCGATTGACTCCGCCCGGTTTTCTTTCGTGTCCCGCACTTTATTATAAACCATGCAACATCGCTGTTTTAAACAGAACATCCTGTATATTTTTCAATTTTCGTATTTCGCATATCATTCTGAAGAACTTTTCTTAATAGTAAGAGAAGAAGTAGGTATACAGAAGACCTTTCGTAACCGTTTTTCGGGCATTAATTAATTTATATTTTTTTACGAAGACAGGACTTCAATAAATCTTAATCCCTCCTATAAAACAATTTTGTGCTGAAATTTGAGATATGCCTGTAAAATGCCTCTAGGAATTTAATCCATAGGTCACATCTTAGTTGAAGTATACAGGGTGGTCCAGAAATAAAGTTTTGCCGGTAACTAACTTTTAACTAACGTTGAAAGATTTTTGTACAACGATACGGATTTAAAGAGCTGATAAAATTAGCTTTCAGGCTATGTTTACAGTGCCTATACCTAACTCTTCAAGTTTTCAATTTATTCGCGTTTATTTATAAAGTTTCATAAATCGACACATAATAATTACTCAAATAAAATTTTAATGAATTAATTTATTCTGCATGGACAGTGTAATTAAATAGTTAACAAAACCTGCAGAAATTTGAAGGAAATGTTTCCGAATTTGCGACAAGTGGATAGAAAAAAATCGGCTTCAGAACAATTTTAGACAGTTTAGATCAATTCTGAATGCAACGAAAAATAATAAAAAGTATTACAAATCGAACTAGATAATAAAATACGCTAAATGTAAAATAAAATTATTAATAAATATAAAGGAACTATTTTTTAAACAAATGTTAAAATGTTGACCATTAACTTCTAGACACTTTAGTAAACGGGTATTGACACCATCTCTGGTAACAATTCGGATTTCATTAGCATCAAACTCGTTGAATGCTTAGATGACTCAATGATCCAGATCTCATCTCGTATTCACAGGTGTTTTGTATACTTTTCCCTTCAACACATCCCACAAGTAAAAGACTGTGAGGTGATATCAGGTGATCTTGGTGGCTAATTCCAAGGTCCAAAACGTCGAAATCATCGATCATCGAATGTGCAGGAGCTCCATCAAGCTGATACTAGCAGCTCCTGTACTCTTTCAGTGAGATACTCTTCGTGAAGTTTTCAACTATTGGGTTTAAAATACCCCACTTGATTATCCATTAACAGGCAGAACACATTAAAATAGAATTTGTCTTGAAAACCTGCCTTTCTTGTGATATGAGGATTCTGATCCGCCTAAAAGTGGCGATTGTGACGATTGGTTAGGCCCTACCTTGAAAACTTGGATTCGTCAGTCCATATAATCTTACTTAGAAAATTTGGATCTTCCTGGGTATTTACTAGCATCATTTCGCATATTTCGTCTCTCGTTTAATGATATCCCGGCTTAAGAGCTTGAACCCTGGTAAATTTATAATCATGCATTCCGTGTTAGAACTCTCTGTATGAATGTAGAATATCCAGGTCTTCTTCGGCGCTAAGTATGGAAGCGTCAGTTTATGCGTAAAAGTATGCCACTACATTGATTTCTTTCTCTTCATTAGAGTTCACTGGTATGGGAAAATTTGTCGATACTTTTAAAGTTGATCCAAACTGCATAAAATTGGTCTGCAGGTTCTGCTAATTATTTGATCACACTGTCCGTATAAAATAAATAAATTCATTAAAATTGTATTTAAGTAATTATTATTTTCCACCATCGTATTAACCTCAAAATCATAATTATTAAAAGAATGACATTTGTGTAAATCAAGTTGCCACGGCAATTATGCAACAAAAAAATTTGTTTCCATTGCCCACTACTAATAAAACCTTGAAATTTTGTCGATTTATGAAATTTTACGAATAAACGCTAATAAATCGAAAACTTGAAGAGTTAGGTATAGGCAATGTAGAAAAAGCCTGAAAGTTAATTTTATCAGCTTTTTAATTCCGTATTGTTGTACAGGACGTTCCATTTAAAAAAAAAACTATTTTTTGGAATTTCTGTAAGTTACCGACAAAACTTTATTTCTGGACCACCTTATATGTACTTTAACTAAGATGTGACCTAAGCATCAAACATCAAATTCCTAAAGGAGTTTTACAGGCCTAGCTTAAATTTCATCTCAAAATTGTTTTATAGGAGGGAGATATGAAGATTTATTGGAAGTCCTGTTAGCGTAAAAAAATAGAAATTAAATTAGACGTTACAAAAACATTGATTTTTTAACACTATAAAGCAGTTGTTTTTAATATGGTCCCTTCTGGTTTCGCCCCTGTATGTACTTATAAAGGTAGATTTAGCCCAGTGGTTATCAAACTGTGAGGCCCCGAAGTTGCACAGGGTGGATGGCGCCGAAAAAATGAACAGAACTAAGGCGAATGACAGACATAGCGGTCAAATTTAACAACGACCTTGATTATTTTAAAAACAGTCTGCCGAGAGAGTTCAGATAGGTATAATGGCGATAAAGACAAATTGGCTAAAACATTTTCTTCGTTTGAGAAATATGTCTTAGATTCTCTACAGGAAATCAAAAAGGATATCACGCAGGTAAAGTTGGGTACATCAGACCATATTATTTTTAACAATCAGAATGCCATTCTTAGAAGTCAAAATGTTGGATTTAAATTCCTGTTACCGCATGGGAATGAAAAAGTCAAGCAAAAAACCAAGGCCGGATTTAGTTTCGCTCTGCCAGATAATTTACAATAAAAAACGATTAAAGAGGTTCAATATTTTGTTCACAGAATTACTTACAAGTGATAAATTAAAATTGTTCAAAGAAAGCAGAACTCATCTGCAAAATTGGTGTAGAACTCAAGGAGGTAAATTTGCCTTAAGAGATTGAAGTTGGAAGGGTTTTATCCGAAGAAAGTGATTCCAATAACAATTAAAGGTACTAGGCGGCATTAAAGTACATTTTTACACCCATTTTCTCTGGTTATTTTGTAAATTATCTGGTTAACTTTTGTAAAATGCGATGAAAATGTATATTATTCCTCTCTATTAATTTATTTGATGCTCATCTATAGTTATTTTCTTGTTTTAAATTTAAATTATACTTTCATTATTATTAACGTTGATTTTTCTCATAAGGTCTTTTGTATATCCGTTTTCCCTTTGATGGACTATTAAAGTGAAATACCTACTTGTCTAATGTTTGTCCTGTTGTTTATTTATATATAATAATATAGCTTAAAAGTATTAGACTCCTCATTTCCATGTTATTATAGGAAATATATTTTTTAAATATATATACATAGTGGCGCTATGTGTATGTACAGAAAGTAAGTGGTGACCAAAAAAAAAAGTCATTTATAGTTTTGCATAATTCTTTTATATACAAATGCACCCCCCAAAAATTGGACCGTAAAATAACTGATGATTAAAAAGTCATGTCCATAGTTTCTCTTGGGCTTAAACGTTATCGCCGGATCCCCTGGCATCAGTGGGCCCCCGCACTACTCCCTTTTGGTGGATGGTAATTCCGCCTCTACCCACGGCCCCCCTGGTAGGTGGGCCCGGGCGCTTGTCGATAGTTACGCAATTGAATATAATATAATTATTAATTCGCTGTATCATACTTATATTATTTTTTCTTATGACTATTTATTTTCTTTGCCATATGTATTTATGAAATCCTGCCCCAATTGCAAGTTTTTATGCAGAAGTTCTTTTTTTTCTCTCGTTAAAGAGTATAAGATATTTATAGAAATTTATATTACTTTTTTCTTAAAAGTTATGGTATTTTTTCTTTTCTCAGAAGTTATATAGTCTCTACTTCCTTCATACGAAATATTGTAATCGTAAAAAAATCTTTCCAAGATTATTCCAGATCTTCATGTTTCGTGGTTTCTAGAGGTCACTATTTTATTTTGCCATATATGATGAACCAAATTTTACTAGTTCATCCTGTTTCACACACGATGCATGGTTATACAAAATTTCAACTCAACTGGATAACATACAACAAACAACTGGATAAGTAGTTTTTTAATACTGTTTTTTAAACATTCTATGAAGCCGCTATTTTATTCCACCAAAATGACTCCCCACCAAAATTTTACCAGTTTCTTTTTAAACCACACTTGATTTTTCTGTATAATTTAAAATTAATTAAATAAGTAATTTTTTCAGACCGATTTTATAAATAGTTAATTAGACCGCCATTTTGTTATGCCATCTTGGAATCGTACCAAAAATTTTACCAATTTATTTCTGTATAACACTCGATTTTTACTTCCGTCGTAAAACATGTTTCTCAATTCCGTCTATCTGTCGGCCTGTCTTCTCTGTCTTTTCGCGACATAGCTAAAAAACTACTTACCCATTGACTTCAAATTTTGCTCAAAAGTTAAGAGTCATATGGGGATGACCTGGTAACATTTTGGTGTCAAATCCAATTTGGTAAAACAAAATGGCGGCCTAATGCAATGTTATAAAAATTATTATTAAAATTATTATAAAATTAAATAATTGCTTATCCAATGTTTCTCAAATTTTGCACAAAATTCAAGCATTATGTAGGAATCAACTGGTGAAATTTTGGTACGAATCCAAGCGGCGGAACAAAATGGCGGCTTAATAAAATATTTAAAAATTCGGCCCTAAAAAGCTATTTAGTGGACTAATTTCAAATTGTGTGTCATATCTAATTGTGGTATAGAGATGAACTAGTAAAATTGTGATACTAATTCAAGATGGCGGAACATAATGTAATCGGTAAAAAATTACCCTTTGAGATTTTACATATCTTCTAGTTTTAAGGTGCAAAAAAATATATTTTATCAATTCTCTGGGACCGTTTGTCGGTTTGTTTATCTGTCTGTTAGTTCGAAGCATAGCTTAAAAACTACTTATCAGATTGACTTCAAATTTTAGTCAAAAATTAAGAGTCATTTGGAGATGACCTGGTAAAAATCCAATATGCCGGAAGAAAATGGCAGCCTAGTGAAACGTTAAAAAAAATTACCAAAAGAATGAAATATCCAATTTACCTCCAATTTTGCAATGTTACATAGGAATGAACTTGTAACATTTTGGTATGAATATAAGATAGCGAAACAAAATAAAATAATTAAAAAATTAGCCTGAAAAACTACTTTTTAGATTAAATTAAAATGTTGTGTAAGCATTAAATGTCATATAGAGATAAACTGGAAAAGTTATGATAAAATGGCGTGCAAATATTTTTTTTAATAAACGTAAACAAATCTTATTCAGTTGACTTTAAGTTTTGCAGAAAAACTAAATGTGAAGTATGGATAAACTGGTACGAATTCACCATGACGTAACAAAATGAGGATGTGTGTCAAGGTAAAAACTACTTATTGAATTTATTTTTAATTATGCTCAACTATAATATAAGTGTGGCATAGGCAGAAACTGATAAAATATTTGTAGGGATCCAATATGATCAAAAAAAATGGCGGCCAATAAAAATCTTTGAAAAAACAGTATGTATGTGTTACTAAATGACTATATACTGAACTAAATTGGGACACATTTCACTATTCGTAATAAAAGCAAAGATTCACGAGGGACGTTCCGGGTAAAATAAATTTACCGATTTTGTTGGAAACAATCGATGAAGTAGTTCATTTACATTGATTTTCTTTAACCATCTTGGAATTGTATCAAAATTTTATTAGTTCATTTCTATGTCACAACTAATTTTTCTGCAAATAATTTGTTTAAAATTTTGTTAGGCATCTCTCATCGCCATATGGCCTTATGTTATGACCAAAATTTGAGATCAGTCAGATAAGTAGTTTTTCAGTTTTGTCGGGAATAAACCGATATTTTACCCTGTATTTATATTAATTGAATCTTAGTCGACATAAAATGTGACTTGTGAAACACAATTCTTAGTCCGAAAATTGATGACCAGCGTAAAAATAAAATATTAATTCATTAACAAAAAAAAAATGACTCTGAAATTCTATATTTGTTCAAATAGCACGGGAAACGTTCGAGAAGGCGTCCAGGGTCTAATAATACAGTTGGAAAATTTTCAATAAGTTACTTGTTAGGAACTAGTTTGATTTCGAAAATAATAGACAATTTAAAATAAATTTAAAATAATTGTTTAAGCTCTAAGAGTAATTTGTTAAAGGCATGGTAAATGTAGGTGGTCTTTTAGTTCCTATTATTAATGACGGAGCCTATATTTAAGCGCTACTTAACATTTTAGACATTCTCGAAATAATAAATTCTGGAAGAAGTGACAAATTTTTATTTCGAGGAGCACTCGCAATTTGTTTGTGGTTAATTATGCGGGATGATTAATAGTCCGCATGGAAACCATTAAGGACGTACAATTTTTGGTCTGTGTTAAAAATATCTCATGGGGGAATAGGTACAACTTTAAAGAAACAAAGTGAACAAAGAGCTGCTTTGTAAAATCCTAGCTTAAAGATTTTCTAGAAGTGACGTGTCTTCCTAAACTACTTTTTCTTGTTCAAAACACAATCTTAAAATGATTTATTTGAAGAAATTTATTTAAAATAGTATAAAAAACTTATTTAAAATTTTTTTGTCAATTTAAAATCGCAGTAAAGTATTACCAGATTTTAACACATTTTTCAGAAGATTTTTCATGAAAAATTCCAGATCAAGATGTTTGATCGATAACGGATAATTTAATTAAATTAAAATGTTTAAAGAAATATTATTAATTTTGTTTTTTTAGGAGGTGTTTCCTTCCCCATATTTTTTTTACATAAATAAAACCTAGTATTTTCATTTATATAACTAAAGAAAGATTCTGATGTTATCTAGAAGTTTTAGATATGATAAAATGATCAAAGCAAAATCAGCGCTAGAGAAGCTAGCTCGATGAGTTCAATAGGGGTAGCCTCATTTGGGTCTTTGGCTGCCTGGGAATTGGGGGTAATAAAGAAGCCAACTTAGAGGGCTGATTTAACTGGGCTGAAACCTATTCTTGAAAATGCTGCTTTAACTATCAGGACCAGAAATAGCAATTGTACTTTTGAACAATTTCATGCGGAATGCAACGAGCAAGCAAGACTCGGGCAATCTAGGATCTTCATATCAGGCCCCTTCAGCCGCATCGCAAATTGAACATAGGCCAACTTACAACAACTCCCGGGGTTCTAACTAGACACTAGCTAGTGAAATATTACCGACACCGGAATGGACGCGTCAATAATCTATACTGCAGGTTTTAAGCCGAGACGTCTACAGGAATCTTGATTCGTATTACACAATGCTAAATATATGGAAAATACTGTTTACTTAGATTTATGGTACTAAGTAAAAACAAATTTGTACTTAAAACTTTCACTATATTAAAAAGAAAATACCTTTCATGACATGATTCGCCAACACTGTGGCTTCTTCAACAATTAGAATGAAGTAAAATATTTTATACCTAGTGTACAATGGGTTTTTTCCATGTTTACCTAAATCTGTTTCAACAAAACATATTTAATAGAGGAGAATTGTTCATGTCAGTTTGATCGTTAAGTAATAAACCTGTGTGTTTAAGTTTATTTATTTCTAAAGATTCTAGACAATTCAATTTTATGCCTTTCTTTTCTGTATGTAAAGCTTAAAAATTGTTATTAAAATGATGATTACAATTAATTAAATAAGAAGCATAGCAACAAAGCCCTGCGATAAGAACTTTGGACTGATCGAAAAACAAAAACGATACTTCCATGATGTTTTCTTGCCAGAGGACTGGATAAAAGTTATTTCCAGCCCCAAGAAAATTAATAAATTTCGGGTAGTTAAAATGAAGCCTGAAACCTTTAAGAGTACCAAGAAGCTAGAAATATTGCTTACAAACTTAAACAACTGACATTTTTTACAAAAAAAGAGTTTTTTCGTTAATTTTTTCTTATTTTTAGCCTTAGAAAATAGATACTTTTTCAACAATATTTTTCTATATAAATAAAATTTATATAGAAGAAAAAGAAATAAAAGAAAATTTAACAAAATGGGTTTCACTTTTTAGCTTCCTTTTTCTTTGGCCATTATCTCAAATCTATTGCTGCCTGCCTGAATTACAATCTAAATTTACATGAAAGAAGTCGTATAATTGATCTTTTCGTTTTGTGTTCGGCAAATAATATTTATTTTATAGTAGCAAAATGATTTTAAAGTGATTGTATTCTAAATAAAGAAAACCTTATTAAGAATATACATATAATAAAAGCGTATTGAACAGCACTTTCTTTATGGAAATCCATTTTAACTAAGTAGACGAAAACACTTAATTTATTGAAACAGATGACAATTGTTTCGCCAACACTGTGGCTTCATCAAATGTTAGATTTTGAAAAAACTTATAGTAAATAAATACCTTATAGCAAAATAAATCCTTAGGACATCATACTTTTTCGCGAACATTGTTATTATTAAAGATCGATTTTCGATTTACGAGCACAGGTGCGAACGTTTAGAATAGATAAAAGAAATGACACATCTTTAGAGTGTTTTAGTAATATTGATTTCTGTAAATTTTAATTATGTCACTATTAATTTTAAAAGTAATTTTTAGCAACCAAATAATTCGAATAAGTTCACACTGCATTAAGTATAACATGTTTGTTAGAAATTTCGCTCCATTTCCGTCCCAATTCGGTATTTCCTTTTTACTACAAGACTTTTCCAATATCGAGAACTTCTGTATGATCTACTTTGCATTTTTCTGTTGAATAATAATTTTTTTTCTGTACAGGGTCTTCCATTGAGGAGGGAAAAGGGATTTTTTTGACTTCCTCCGTACTTCTTAAGAAATTCAAAATAGCCAATCGATGTATTTTAGCTCGGAGAATTCGAAAATCGTAACAAAAAAACAATTGAATGAGAAACAAAACGCCAAGGATGTTGGGTTTTTTAAACAGAACACCCTATATTATTACATTTTTGGATTCTATGGTCAATTCTAAGTGTTTTTTAATAAGGATATATGTCTATCTTCAACTGTTTTTGTTTTATTGATGTTTGAAAATTGACATTTTTGATTCTTTGAGTCGTCATAGCACCTGAACGGTTGGACCTAGAGAAAAATAACTTTCACATTCCGATCTCAGTTTTTGATAACCTATATTATGATGCCAGTCAAACAAAAAAACAAAAATTTGCTTTGCTACCTATTTAATTGAATATATTCGTATGAACTGCAGGTGATGCAGGTGATCATCTTACTTCAAAATCGCTATCATTTTGACGTATTAATAGATATTATATTAATTTGCCGTAATGAAATATTCATTAAATGAAAAACTACAGAACTACAGATTGTAACGCCGTATTATAAGTGTCAAGAAAACGCCAGTGAAGCAAGAAGAACATATATTGCCAATTTTCATAGAAAAATATCTTTAAAAACAATTATAAGAATTAAAAATCTATTTGAAGAAACTAAATCATTACATAACAAAAAAAGAAACTGAGAACGAAAAGTATATCGAGACAGAACTATTTTAAATTACTTTCTGAGAAATCCCACCTGCCAAGTCACAAATCAATTTCGGATGCAGTTCGGGGCATTCGGTATGGCCGTCTACCAGTACGTCGAAGGGTTAGCCAGGGGACCGTTTACAGAACTTTAAAAATTTATAAACTCAGGCGTTTTCACATACTTCCACTTCAGCATTTAACAGCTGCACAGAAAGAAAATCGCTTTCAATTTGTGTCAAATTATAATACGGCAACAAAACGGCCCTGATTTATTTAAAAAAATTGTTTGGACAAACGAGGCCACATTTACCTCCTCAGGGAGAAGTTCCATTCATGTTTAGCGTGGTGTTAAAAATAATAACATTTTGGGTCCAATATTTTATAATGAATCACTAGGTATTGGCCAGCCAATAGCCCTGATCTTTCACTTTTGGATACCTTTCTTTGGGAGCAACTTAAGAACGTGGCATACCAAAGCAGAAACGAACATATTGATGAAATTATGGAAACAATTGTGAACGAAATTAATAAACCTAATCAAAAAAATGAAAGTATAACTGCAAGTTTGCAAAAAAGGCTGCAAAGAGTGTAATACTTTGGGTTGAAACAAAGGGTAGCAAAATGAAACTACATGTTCACCTTAACATTACCCAAAGTATATTCTCAATCTTTTTTAAAATGCAATCAAATTGCCATATACGCTCGGGAAGGTGGTTGACCTGCTGACATAGCAAAACAGGTTATTGCGTGGTTGCCCATTATTGCAACAAGTTGAATTTGATACAATACATTTTATATAGGGTGTTTTCTCTATATATTACACCCCCCCGGGCAATTAAAACAATTTCAATTTATTTTCAAAATTTGAAATTCGTAAAAAAAATACAATTACTACACCCAAATGTTACAATACACTATTTAAACCATTTTTTTTTTTTTTTTTTTTTTTTAATATTATCTTATTTATCTAAATATATGAAAAGAAAAATAAAAACTCAGATATAAGAGAAGGAAAATAGCGTCATATAGTGAAAGTAGGAAAGAAAATAGATAGGTATTTTAGAAAAAGGTTATTAGAAAATACACGCAATAGTATAGTAATATGGAGCCCTTATTATTATAACTTAATTTTAATTAGCTATTATACAACTTAGTTCTATTTTTATGGACTAAAATATGTTTCTTATCTTTAATTATTTTTACATTTGGTGCAACATCTTCTACCACTAAATATGGCCCCAGGAAGCAAGGGCTGGTAATTTTATCACCAGTTTCGTTTTTGATTAAAACTCTATCGCCCTTTTTATACTGAATGGGGTTTACTTTTAAATCAAAATTTTCTTTTCTTTTAGATTTAGAAAGTATTAAGTTATTTCTTGCATCATTTTGAGCTGTTTGTAACCTATATTTTAATTCAATGGGGTAGTTATCAAAATTATAAATAGGATCAACTTCATTATTTAAATTATTTGGTAATTGGCATTTTTTTTTCCAAAAACTAGTTCAAAGGGAGAGTATTTGGTTTCCGTATGTACTGCAGTATTATAAGAAAAACACCAGTACGGAAGCCATGTGCTCCATGCAGAATCATGGTTTTGAGTTTGAATTCTCAAATAAGCACCTAGAACTTTGTGAGAGGCCTCTAAACTCCCGATACTCTCGTGATGATACGCCGTAGAATGAATCTGTTTTATACCTAACAAGTTACATGTTTCTGCCATAGTGTGAGAAATAAACTCGGTACCCCTATCTGAAGCAATTTCCTGAGGGATACCATATCTTAAGATAAAGTTATCCACCAAAGATCTTGCCACAGATACGGAATCCTTGTTTTTAAGAGGGTAGGCCTCTACATATTTTGTTAACTCACACTGAAGTGTTAAAATATAAACAAATCCATTTACGTCTACCGGAAGTGGACCAACAATATCTAAATATATTTTTTGAAAAGCTGTTTCAGCTGTAGTAGTTATTACCATTGGCTCTCTAGTATAATGATTCGAATGTTTTTGTCTTTGACACATGTCACACCTTTTTACAAAATTTCGAACATCACTATCCAGACCTGGCCAAAGATAATACTTTTTAATATTATTTGTCATTCTATTTATTCCAGCGTGACCACTGGTTGGTAGTAAATGAAAATCATTAAGGATTACTCTTTTTTCGTCTTTGTCCATTACTTTTTTAATACCTTTTACAACATTTATACGGGGGCCCCTCCAATTAGTATAATTTTTTATTTTACTACCAATAAATTTAATAAACTCTGTATTATCATTATTTTTATTAATAACTAATTCTTTAATTTCAGCCTTTTTACTTATTTCTACCAAATCTTTCACCATTTCGTCTCGCGCCAATGGTGATAAAGCTTTTTGGTCTAAGTATAAGGTAAAATGTAATGGAATATAATAAAAGTCTCCCACTTGTTGAGTGACATCTTTTGACAATTTTTTAATTTTTAAGGATGGTATTATAATTAATTCGGTAGAGTTAGTGGGTTGCTTAAGAATTTCCACAATATTCGGGTGATCAAGCCAAATATTTTCAGTACTTTTTTTAATTAACTCGTCTTCCTGTCCGTCTCTACGTTTACTCTGTGCTCTGGTTAAAACTGCAATCATACCTTCATTCAAATCTTTTAATTCGTTTGAGGACAAGATTATTCTCGATAAAGCATCGGCTGTAACATTATCTTTTCCTTTGATATATTCGATATAAAAGTCATATTCTTCTAGACACAAACGAAATTTTGTCAATCTGCTACCAGGGTCTTTTTGCGTAAAAAGATAAATTAATGGTTTGTGATCGGTTAAAATTTTGAAACGACGGCCATACAGATATGGTCGAAAATGCTTTACAGCCCAATAAATTGCTAAAAGTTCTTTATGTATAGTAGGGTAGTTAATTTCTGCTTTATTTAAACTACGACTAGTGAACGCCACTGGTTTATTATTTTTATTTGATAACACTGCTCCTATAGCAAAAGCAGACGCATCTGTTTGCAAAATAAATTCATTTTCATTCGAAAAATCGGGATAATCTAACACCGGATGCTTAATCAGCGAATTTTTAAGACAATTAAAAGCTTTATCACATTCGTCCGTCCACTCAAACCTAGCGTATTTTTTACATAATTTATTTAGAGGAACTGTAATTTCTGAAAAATGTGGTATAAATTTTCGATAATAATTGGCAAAAGCCACGAAGCGTTTAACTTCATCTGCCTTTTTTGGAATAGGATAATCTTTTAAAGCTTTTATTTTATCAGGGTCAGGTGATATTCCTTCAGAACTTATTATATGACCCAGATACAGAATTTCTTTTTTCAAAAAATCGCATTTAGCAGGATTTAATTTTAGGTTTACTTTTCGCAATCTAGAAAAAATATCTATTAGATTTTTATTGTGTTCATTAAGGTTTCTGCCAAATACTATAAGATCATCAAGATAAACAAAGCACTTTTCGTAATTTAAGCCCGCCATCGCTATGGTCATTAACCTTGAAAAGGCACTAGGGCTAATTTTTAACCCCATTGGTAACCTTCGCATTTGCCACTGACCGCGATCTGTAGTGAAAGCTGTGTATTTTCTGCTTTCTTCCTCTAATTCGACCTGATAATAGCCCTGGCTAAGATCTAGATGTGAAAAATAAAGTGCACCTGCTAGGGAGTCTAAAATATCGACTACACTCGCAATCGGAAATTTGATATCTAATATATATGGGTTCAAAAATCTGTAGTCCAATACTAACCTAGCTCTTCCCTCATTCGTATCGTTTTTCTTTGGTACAAGCAACAAAGGTGAAGACCACTCACTCTGCGCACTCTCAATTATTCCATCCTGACACATTTGAGAAATTTGCCTATTTATTTCCTCTTTATGTACTTGAGGTAACCTATATGGCTTTCTATAGACCGGCTGAGTATCTGGTTTAACTTGAATTGACTGTTTATATAAATTAGTAACTGTAAGCTTATCTCCTGGCATATGAAATATATTTGAGAATTTGGCACAAATTTGCTCTATAGAATCTCGTTTCTCGCGGTTTAGATGATTAAGCTTAAGAATTTTAAATAGTTCTTTAACTCGAGTAGCCGAATTTTCTTGGCTGTTAAATTGATGACACTCATAATTGCTTAAACTTTCCGCTTTTGGCGAAAAATTTCTCAAATGTACCTCTGTCTCTCTTGTATTCAAAATTTTAATTGGTACTTTACCATTTATCGGTTGTGCAATTACACCAGCCATGAACACACCCTCACATAATTCACCTTGCATAAGTACACATTCATCCTCTAACCCTGTAGGAACATACTGTATAATTTCGCACCTAGGGGGAACACTTAATATATTCTCACTATACGCATTTAATTTTAATGTATTTATTTTATTATACTGATTTAAAATAGTTAAGGTATTTTCTTCGTAATCTAATTTAGCCTTAAAAGTTTTCAAAAAATTTTCTCCAATTATGCCATCACTTTGACATGGTAAATTATTAAAAATATAAAATTTTTGCTTAAATATCGCATTTTCTATACAAAGATCTAAATAAACATATCCCACAGATATTAATTTACCTCCTATGCCTTTAGTTTCAATATTTTCTTTGTGTAACTGTATTTTTGAATTTAAACAACTTAATTTAAGGGCACTTAATGATGCACCCGTATCTACCAAAAATTTTAAGCTTTTACCATTGACACAAAAAGAAACAGCATTCGAGTAGTTTTTTGAATAGGTAAAAATATTATTAAACTGTTTATTTTTAGTATTTTTAGGCACGAAAAAATGTTGAATCTTGTATATCAGCTGAGGATTGTTCTGAATTTCCGGTGTGCTCCGCAAAATGCATTCGATGACCTACTGCCCGAGATCCTCTCCTATTACCGCTCGTAAATGTACGACCACCGTGATTTCTAGAAAACCGCTGATTATTAAAATTACCTTGATTAGTCGAAGCGTTTCGTCGACAATTTGAATTGTTATTTCCTCCGTTATTAAAATTCTGATAATTATTATATCTACCAGAATTTCCTGTTCTATTATTTGGTCTTCTGGAAAAATTTCTAAAATTTCCCCTTCCTCTGTGAGAAAAATTAAAAATGTGTCCTGAATTATTTTGATTACCCAGCTCTTCATCTTGAGCTGCCCTTATTGCGTCCTTTAAGAATTCAAAATTTCTGGAAGATATAATTGTGCCCAGCCTTTGATTTTTAAGTCCGCATGCAAACCTTTTTATTGCAACTTTTTCGTTAATAGGTCTTAGAATATCAAAAGCATTGGCATTTCCGTCTGCTTGCGTAATGGTTAAATTTACAAAAATATCCTCTAACTCTTTACCAAAATCCGTTATACATTTTTCACCCTGTTTAGCAGAGAACAAGCGTGCCTGAAGGGCCGTATCTGATTTTTTAGTTAAGAGATGTTGTTTCATATCTAGAATTAAATTATTTACAGAATTATAAGTCAAACCTAATCGTAATTTGGCGTTGTTAGAAATACGCGTTTTCAAAACAAATTTAATTAAAGAAGGTTGACTATCATTATCAAGCGTTGACGAATAAAAATCTAAAGCCTCTATTAATTTAGAAGTTGTAGATTCTGTATCATCCATGACCGGTAAAAGGTTTGTAGCTATTTTTAGATCAAAAGAAGACATTTTTAATTTATCTTTATTAATATTTTTATTTCCAAACTCTAAAATTTCCTTATAAAGTTTTTTAATTTCTGTTATTATGTTATTAAAAGTCAAAATATCTTCTTTGTCTATTTCAGACTTTTCTATTTTTACGTTTAAATCAGTAATTTCCTTACCTAACTGAGAATATAAAGTTTTTGCCACTTTAACTTTTGATTCGACAATAGGGCTTTTTCGTCTTTCGCTATTTAATTTTACCAAATTTGTTCGAATATATTTAAATGAATGTAAAATTTCAATAAGTTTGTCTCCCATGAAATTAAAAATTTAATTCACTTATTAAACTTGCTAATTGGGTCCATATTTTTGCGATTATAATTATAAAACAATAACATAATATTATAATAATTAAACTTACATGCCTGCATTATTATTTACATTTTCAGTTACATTAACACATAACAAATTTTCTAACTCCATTTATAATTGTCTTTACTTTTTCTTTCTTCTTTTTTTTTTTTTTCCTACAAGAAAAATACCGCCCTAAAAAAAAAATTTAATTTTCTTCCATCTTTAAATCATCCTTGGATTTTCGCAGCTCATTTTTATAAATTTCTCTTCTAATTGTCTGCCTTAGTTTCCTTTGAACATGTCTAATGGCCCATACTACTGCAACAATTGCCGTTGCCACAACCAAAATTATAAGCAAAATCTCTGCTAAGCTTAATCCCTTATTTTGGTCAACTATTTCACCCCTTGCATCGCCATTGGAGGCCTGATTAATTACAATCTCTTCTTTGGACTTGGCATTACCCATCTTAATAACTTCACAAAAAAATCGTCAAGTGGCAGGATCGCCATGTAATACTTTGGGTTGAAACAAAGGGTAGCAAAATGAAACTACATGTTCACCTTAACATTACCCAAAGTATATTCTCAATCTTTTTTAAAATGCAATCAAATTGCCATATACGCTCGGGAAGGTGGTTGACCTGCTGACATAGCAAAACAGGTTATTGCGTGGTTGCCCATTATTGCAACAAGTTGAATTTGATACAATACATTTTATATAGGGTGTTTTCTCTATATATTACAAGAGTATACCAATGTTGCTTTCAGAATAATGGGGTACACGTTGAGCATTTTAATTATTATGTTTTTTTACTCTATTGTTAATATTAACTATTGTTTTTTTTGTTATGTAATGATTTAGTTTCCTCAAATAGGTTTTTAATCCGTATAATTGATTTTACGGATATATTTCTATGAAAATTGGCAATATATGTTCTTCTTGTTTCACTGGCGTTTTCTTGACACTCATACTACAACGTTACATTCTGTAGCTTTTCATTTAATGAATATCTCATTACGGCAAACTAATCTACTAATACGTCAAAATTACAGAGAATTTGAACTTGCATTTTATATGAATATCTTCAATTAAGTAGGTAGCAAAATAATTTCCGTTTTTTTGTTTGACCGGCATCATAACTAAGATAGGAATGTGAAAGTTATTTTGCTTCTAGATCTAACGGTTCAGGTGCTATGAAGGCTCAAAAAAGCAAAAATGTCAATTTTCAAACATCATTAAATCAAAAAAGTGAAGATAGACATATAGTACCTTTTTTAAAAACTCTTAGAATTGACCATAGAATCCAATATAGGGTGTTCCGTTTAAAAAACACAACATCCTTGGCGAAAGTCTTTTGTTTTTCATTCAATGGTTTTTTGTTACGATTTTCGCATTCTCCGAGCTAAAATACATCGATTGGCTATTTTGAATTTCTTGAAAAATACGGGGGAAGTCAAAAAAAATCCGTTTTTCCTCCTCAATGGAAGACCTTGTACATATATCCTTCCTGCTGGTCTACCGTTTAATAAAGTTTTGTTTTCGTAACCAGTTGGTTAAGACATCAGAGTTTTTATCATGTTTGCCGGACCGATATTTATTTTTAAACTAACGCTGTTGTAATTTTGGTGGTCTGTGTAAAATGCTCTATGACTACTAAACTGCGGTACATAATTTTCTGCTTATGCGATTTATGGAAGGGACAACCTAAGTATTTTTTTACCGCACCATTCGGTAAACGAGCAAAATCAAAATTATTTTACTCTTCGCAGTAACTCTTCAAATAGCGATGAAAAAATGCCGACTGATCGTTTGCCATTGTGACATATTACCTAAATATTTTTTGAATTTTTTTGGCTGCCATGAAAAAGCAAAGATCCCTCGTATAGAATTTCATTGCGTATATATAACACAGTCTATATATGCATTATTTGGTAATAACTTTATATAAATCCTATAAACAGTAATTTATTTCAATTTTTAATTTATTTATTATTGATATTATTATTTATTTTCCATAACCTTATTTATATATTCTGTAACAAATAAATTAATGCTCTTAGATATTTTCCTCTTTAAAAAGAATGTTTTATTCCTGAAAATGAAATTTAAAAGAGTATTTAAAAAATTTATTAGGCCGCCATTTTATTTTGCTATGTTGGATTCGCAGTAAAAGTTTACCAGTCTGTCCTTCTTCTACACATGAATGTCACCTCAACTGGATAAGTAGTTTTTTTGGCCTTTTTAGGCCGCCATTTTGTTTCGACATATATATTTACATAAAAAATTTACCAGTATCTCCCAGCTACTCAGTACAATGAAAAAAAAATATTTAAATATAAATAAATAGAAGAAATTTGACGTGTTTCGCCTTTTGTTAAAAAGTTAAAGGCTCCAGGCTCCAAATATGCTGGCTGTGGCTGTTTCATCCTCTTAAGACTGTTAAAAAAATATATACCAAAAAATAAAAGAAATATGATGTGTTGCACTGTTTTTTAAGCAATTTAAATGCTTCTGAAATACATTTTCTTTTAATTTCAAGTAGTCCTTTTGTCCTTCCAGGGCTAGGTACCCTGTATAGTTGGAAAAAATGTTTTTATATACAAAAAAAATTAAAGAAGTTTACAGTTTTTTTTCGTTTCCAGAGGCCTAGCTCATCTTTTTTTGGCTACCCGGTATAGTGAACAAAAATTATTTTGTATATAAAAAATAATACAAATTTGACCAATTTCACCGTTTTTCGAACTATTATTTAAATTCTATTTTAAATATACAAAATCAAAAAAATCAAGCATCTACGCCAATGACTTCTAGAATCTCAGAATATTTACTACAAGTATTTCTGTTTTCAATTTAATTAGGTATTACCCCTATTTATAGGTATAAGGGTATTGAGGGTTTATTTTGGTGTTCTCAAAATATGAATTCTTACGGCTTTACACCACTTAAAATAATATATATATATATATATATATATATATATATATATATATATATATATATATATATTTACCGTTTTTTTTTTCGTTTCCAGAGGCCTAGCTCATCTTTTTTTTGGCTAACCAGTATAGTGAACAAAAATTATTTTGTATATAAAAAATAATACAAATTTGACCAATTTCACCGTTTTTCGAACTATTATTTTAAATATACATAATCAAAAAAAAATCAAGCATCTACGCCAATGACTTCTAGAATGTCAGAATATTTACAAGTATTTCTGTTTTCTATTTAATTACGTATTACTCCTATTTATGGCTATAAGAATATTAAGGGTTTGTTTGGGCGTTCTCAAAATGTGAATTCTTACGGCTTTACACCACTTAAAAATATAGAATATGTGCGTCCTTGACACCCAAAATCTAATACCTGCGAGATACTAACCTAGACTAGTTCTGGTGCAAATTTGAAACGAATAAGTCCAAACGTTCTCAAATTGTCTTTGAACAAAATTTTGTTTACACACACATGTCATCTTTTTAAATTCGATTTCATAACCTAAGGACCTTGAAAAAATCCAAGTTATGTTTTTCGAAAATTTTTCCGACTCCAAATACTTCTCCTATTGTATATATATATATATATATATATATATATATATATATATATATATATATATATATATATATATATATATATATATATATATATATATATATATATTATAAAAGTTGTACGACTTTTTTAATTTCATTTACTCAACATTTGGCTTGTCTTAATATTATTTTTTACTAGCATTAGAATTACTAGAAATCACCGAACACTGGTTACAGTGAACAATTCATTTAATGGGATACAATCTTCACTCATATTTCTCTAGAGAATTATATCGGGGAGGAGGCACATTTTACGGGAATTAAAGGCCATGCAAGTTGAAACCAAGATGGTGTTTCTTACTTTCTATATATATATAGATCTCGTAATGAAGACTTTGATGTTCTTCTGTACAAATTAAAAGAATTGCTTGTCAATATTTATTTACCAAAGAAGTATATAACATTAAGCAAGGATTTTAACACTGATAATTCTATGGCAAATAATAATAGTGCATTTTCTTTGCTGCAGTTGCTTAGTTCATTTGGCCTAGTTTCACAGGTGGAGGGAATAACAAGAGTCAGTTCAAATTCCGCAACTCAAATTGATAACATATTTACTAACATAGATTCACCAGAGGTAGATTATAAAATATATCCATGCCATGTTTCTGATCATCACTCTCAAATTCTAAGAATTAATTAAAAGTTAAATCATTAACCAACTTATGCTAAAAAAAGATCTTTGCTGTATGTGTGGAAGACAAATATAAAACTTTTTTTCGAATATTCTTCTACTTGTTCAATAATTCTTGTCCAGTTAGTAATTCTAGAGTAAAGTCTGAGAATTGGGTAAGTAAAGAAATATATATAAAACATTTATACGTTTGGTATCAAAAAGTGTATTTACATTATAAAGCTAAAAACAAATATACAAAAAATATTGGTCAGAATATAACAAATCAATTCATAAAAATAATATCATTATTCATTGTTCTATTAAATGAATCAAGGTCGGCTTGGAACATTTTTAACAAAGCTTTCAACAAACTAAAAACAAATAGTATTGAGTAATTGAGGAAAACAACAATATTATAAAAGAGCCTGCCGAAGTTTCAGAACTTTTCACACTCTCAATGACAATTTTGAATATCCAACAATATTTCTCTTCTTTCTTGATAATGAGTTTACCAAATAAATTCTCAGCTGGTCTGGATGAAATTCCTACAATAGTAATAAAATATGTTGCAGAATTTATCTCCGAAACCCTAACACATATAGTAAATAAATCATTTATAACTCGTTCATTTCCTACTGCTCTTAAAAAAGCTATAATCGTTCCTGTATTTAAAAGGGAAAACCCTCAATCAATTAGCAATTATCGACCAGTTTCACTATTATAATATATATTAAAAATTTTAAAAAAGTCTTATTTAGCAGAATCTTCAATTTTGTGAGTTCTCAGCACATATTGGCTACCCACCAGTATGGATTTACACCTAAAAACTCCACGGAACAGGCTATATTTGCTGCTGTAAGTTATATAGTGGAAAACCTTGACAAAAGCGAAAAGGTTGTAGGCCTTTATTTCTATTTAGCAAAGGCCTTCGATACTATGGACCATCACTTACTACTTCAAAAACTTAAAGCATTTGGTATTCGAGGTGTATGTTTGGACTCTTCTCAGATCCTATTTAATGGACAGAGTGCAGTCTGCCTGTATCACGCATGATGGGAAGCCAAATTATTCTTCCTTTCAAAATCTGTAACAGGGGTTCCTCAGGGGTCAATTTTGGGTCGTTTGTTGTTCCTGCTGTATGTGAACGAGCTCTCTGGTGGGATTCCTAGTGGTGGGCTCGTTTGCCAGTATGCTGATGATACATTGGTAATACTGACGGCCTCCTCCTTGATGGGTCTGCCAAGGGCTTGTTCGGATACGGTGGGTGGAATGAGCTGTAGTGGTGTCAGGACAACTATCTAAAACTTAACTCAGTCAGAGTGGATGGAAGGTATACCTATGGCTGAAAGTTTTAAATTCCTGGGTGTTTATTTGGATCCCCATTTAAACTGAACACAACAGAATAAGATGCTTAAATCAAGACTAAATAGCAACCTTGCTTTATGGCGGAGACTGAGGTGTGTGCTTACTGTTGAAACCATTAGAATTTTTTATATGTCTTGTATACAATTTTGGGTTATGGCATACTATTCTGGGGCACATCTTCTAGGACCATGGATGTTTTTAGGGCTCAAACACGAATTATGCGCACTATATGTGGTACTCGTTCAAGAGACAGTTGCAAGCCCTATTTTTCAAAACTTTATATTCTTACAGCTCCTTCTTTATACTTTTTGGCATTACTAAGTATGTTAAAAAACAGCCCAACCTTTTTGAAAGAAATATAGACCATTATTCTTTGCAAATGACCATGATAACTCGGAATAGAACTGAACATAGTATTCCATCCCACAATACCACTTTTTTAAAAAAGGCTCCGTTTACCGAGCTATAAAGGCTTTTCGTATGCTGCCCAATCAAATAAAGCTAATTGAAAATATAGAAAATCTTAGAGAGCATACCATTCAATTTCCACATGCCGAATGTTTTCGTTCTTTTACTTTTGGTGAATAACATATTTTTTATAATGTAATTGTCTTATTTTTGTCTTATTTTAGTAGTTATAATAGGGGAGCGCCTCCTCCTCCTCCTCTTCCTCTGTCTCATTTCCCTCATTCTTAACTTCCTCCCCTTTTATTCTCCTTCGCACCATATTTTTAATTTTTTCTCTTTGTTCTCCCACATTTGATTTTGCATTCTTAAGTCTTATAAATAGGTGCATCAAGATCATTTTAGTATGTTAAGGTACGAGTGACTGTTAAAAGAAAAAAATCTGTTGAATAAATCTATTAATAATAATATTAAAATAAAATGAGTGAATCAGTTGGAGAAAGAAATCGATCCATTCCGCTTCAGACAATTAGCCTCGAAGAAATTATACCAGGAGTTCAAGAAGAAAATATACCATTAGTTCGAGAAGAAAATAATGGGATTGTTTTAAAAAATTTGAACAAAACTGAGAGTGAAGAGAAAAAAGTGTTTTGTGCTATTTGTTTTGAAATAATCGAATATTATGATTCATGTAGACCAAATACATGTTCCCACATTTTTTGTTTAAAATGTATTTTAAGATGGAATGATGAAAATTGTTGTTCTATAATGGTAAACAATTGTCCTGTATGTCGCACTAGATATTACTATTTGGTACAAATCTTCAAAGATGTAATTAGACATCATTTTGTTGTAATTTTAAAAAGAGGATAATATTTTTTTTATAATTTATGTTTGTGAAAACTCTGATAACAAATAATTTTGTAAAAAAAAGTAAATGTAAATATATATATAATAATTGACACACATTTTTTCCTTTTCCTATATTGAAACGACAACAATGATCTAACAAGTTTTTTAATACATACTAATTTTCACATTACATAACAAAACAATTGTTATGGGTTTACACAAAAAGTGCTACGCCCTAAAATGGCACCACTTTTGCAAATCGAAGCTTAAATTTTCTTATGGGAATTTACATGTAAAAATGACGGTTTTGATTGTCGGACCGGCATAGCCTAATCTACTACTTTTTAATTATACTAATAATATTAATATAATTTGCATCAAGTAAGAGAAAACTCAATTGAATACAGAAACAAGCGTTAACAAAATGTTATACTAATATATGAGTGCTTCTAGTGGCAGTTGACATAATCGACACTTTTTTTTACATATGATTAGCTATTTCATTTACAAATACAGTGTCAGATGTTAGAATAAAAAGAAGTATTTTGCATATAGCACTGAAAATATATAACCGCTTATAGTAACAGTTGACATTTTTTAAAATTAATATTGTTGACGTATTCTACTTATTATCTTTACAATTTATATTTAAAATTAATATTTTTGACATTATCTACCCATTACGTTTATAACCTATATTTAAAATTAATATTGTTGAAATAATCTACACATCACCTTTACAAACTATGTTTATTATTAATATTTAACAACATAATCTTCTATCTCTTTTTTTTCATTTTTATTGCAGTAAAAGCAAGCATGTTCAGGAATTAGTAGAAAAAGATGTATCCTACAAATAGCACAATGTAAATCAGAAGCACTAACAACGTAAGCTCTTTTGTAGTGGCAGCTCACATGATCGGACTCCCCTCTCCGTAAATATCTCATGTGAATTGCACTACAAGGAAGGCAAATAGCAAATGTTCCTAGTCTTCGACTTTCAATTTTAGAGTAGCTTTGTATAACACATACATCTTTTTCTTCAAAATTATTAAATAATTCACTAGCCCTAAACTTGCTTACTTTTACGTCAGCCTCGGTTCCTAAATTTAGCAGTTGTCCATCCATGTCCACTCCTTCATCAATTTCCTGATCATCTTCCTCCATCTCTTCTTCTTCCTCCTCAATATAATTAATGTCGATGTTAAACAAGAATGATCTTCTAACAAGCCTAGATGATTTGTCCAAAAATGAATGTTTATAAGTGATGGAATCGCCTTCCAAGTTAATAAAAATTTCTTCTCTTTCTTCAATTTGAGCGGCGTTCTCCACATTATTTTCTTCAATTTGGTCAGCGTTTCCAATCATATTTTCTGCCATCGTTAGGAGCTTTAGATTTAGATAGATATATTTGATAAAAAACAATTTTGGTTATAGGTTATAAATAATATCGACAACTGATATTACAGCGAATGATACTGTATGATCGTCGAGTGGATGTTCTTAAGTATATATCCCATCGACCACCACTTTTACTACCTGCAATACTTAAGTTTTTTTTTTTTCGCTGTCCCTTTCCCTGTCAGTTTCCTCGGGGGGGGGGGCTTCGCCCCCCTCCCCGCTCCGCCAACCCCCCTTAACCCCCCCTCACCCTCACCTTATCTTCTTTCTCTCCCTTCCTTCTTTCTCTTTTTTATATGTTTCTCCTTTTTCCTTCCTTCTCCTTTTTCCTTCCTTCTCCTTTTTCCTTCCTTCTTCTTTTTCTTTTCCTTCTCCTTTTTTCTTTTTTAATCTAACCTAACCTAACCTAACCTAACCTAACCTAACAAATAACCTAACCTAACTTAACTTAACCTGAAGAGGGTAGCACGAAATTGGGGAGCCGGGATTTGAGTCTCGGAAATTCAGGGGTCCGGGGGGGGGAGGGGGGGTAAGGTTGTTGATCGGCTTGGGAAAGTGGTTTTTAGAGATTGTCGTTCAACTTTAAGTAGGACACATGTGATTAACTTTTGCATATAAAATCGCCTCAGCGAAGAGACGAATGCAATTGATTTCTGCATTCACACTGTGCAGAGCTCGCGAGTTTTCTGGTGTTTACATTGTGTCTATTTGGTAATTTTTTAATTTTTATTTTTATTTCTAACATTTTTATTTGGCAAGATTTAATTCTTATATATATTGGTGACATTTTTATGTACATTTGTGGCATTTTTATTTGTTATTACGATTTTTTTCATAGTGGACAATTTTTTGGCATCGAGTATCAAAATAATTGACAATGACTTTGACTTATACACATGTACTCAAATGCAAAATTTTGCAAACCAACAAAACAATGAAACAGACGTATTTACAACTAGTCAACAACAAACTATTCAGGACTTGAATGAAATTATTTACAATAGCCAAGTTCAGAATAATGCCAACAAACACAACAACGAAAAATATTTATTTACAGCTACTCAACAACAAACTCTTGACGATCTTAATGACATTATTGACAACAAAACGGACTTAATTACAACAAAAACTAAACAAACTCTTGAAGAACTGAATGACATTGACGAAAATCAATTCGAAAATTCTAGCTATGAGGATATTGTTTGTTTTCAAAAATCTAATCCAAATTATTTAACATTAAAATCGCCAATTAATTCTCCGAGACCAATTTGCTCTCCTTTTTTGTTTAGTGAAAATTCTGATTCGGAAGAAGAACAAATTGATCAAAATTTAAGTTTGGCTATTTGTCCTATTAATTCACCATATGATATTGTAAATTCTGATTCGCAAGAAAAACAAATTGATCAAAATTTAAGTTCGGCTATATCTTCTATTAATTCACCATATGCTATTGTAAATTCTGATTCGCAAGAAAAACAAATTGAAGCAAATTTAACTTCGGATATTTCTCCTAATAATTCACCAGTTGAACAAAATTCAATTTCGAAACCATCATTTATCATTAAAAAAAAATTTAAAATTAATAAAAAAAATAAAAAACAAATAGCAAACCTTAAGTGTCTGGGTTTCGCTATTCAAAATTTAACTAATTTGATCACAATTAAAAAGGGAGACGAAAGTACGGTGAATTATGTTAAACAGGCCTTTGACAAATTAGTTGACTCATTTGAAGAAATGGATTCATAAAGTCAATTAATTTCTATTGCTTTTTTCTATAACTAAATAAAAATGCACAATATTAATTTTATTATTATACAAAGAACTAAAAATGCAATTGCTTTTTTCAAAATTTGACTATAACTAAATAGAATTGCACAATATTAATTTTATTATTATTATTATCCAGAAAACTTCAGAAATGCATAAGTGTGTAACATGTAATAAAGTCTTCACTAGAAAGGATAATTTATTGCGACATATTAAAAAACATGTTAACGGAAATTCCACAAAACTCAACAGTTGGTTGAAAAAACCAAAGCTTGTTAAAGGTAAGAACATTTTATTTTTCATGTTATATTTTGTAAAATATTTTTTTCTTAATTTATAGATTCTACAAATATTGTAAAATATTGTAAAGAATGCAAGAAAAATATAAACCAAAGTCTATGGGGTGGACATCTTCGATCTAGTGTGCACAAGAACAATTCCAAAATAGGCTTGGAGGAAGGTGTTGAAATTATCAAGTCAGCATTCAGGGAACGAATAATATCTTATAGGATTTCCTCACACCAAAACTTCATAAATGTGAAAGAATATTTTCAACATTTGGAATACAAAATTGCACATCTAATAGATCAAGAACTGCAGAAACATAAATGTATCAAGCTAAATATGGAACTGTTCGGTTTCTATTTTAACCCCAGCAGCGACAGCTATGATGTCAAATCTTTTAATGCGCCGTTCCAAGTCATTTGCCAGGGATATCAGAAAGAAGAACTGTTAGAGCAGGTAGGTAAAGAATTTATTTTCGATTTTACAACAGCCACAAAAAAAGTAATTTTTTAATTTTTACGTTGCAGGATGGGCTTTGATGAATTTACTTCATTTGGAAATTAATGTTAACAAGCACAATCCGCTGAGAGCCTCATCTTTTATCGAACTTCCTCAAGAGATCAAGAGACGTCAAGCTGTGATCAACATTGGGAATGATGACAACTTTTGCTTCGCCTGGGCAGTTGTGTCTGCTCTTCCCCAACCAAGCGAATTAGATTTTGAAACTTCATCCTACCCACACTACTCTTCTGTTTTGGATATGTCAGGTATAGAATTTCCAATGTTGCTAAAGAACATTAAGATTTTTGAAGAAAAAAATAACATTTCTATTAATGTATATGGATTAGAAATTATAAATCCTAAAAAGGGGTATGAAGTAATTGGTCCACTTTATTATTCATCGAATAAAAAAAATCAACATGTCAATTTATTGTTAATAAGTGATGATGATGAAAAAACTTTTCATTATTGCTATATTAAAGATTTATCAAAACTAGTTTCTGCACAAATTTCTAAACATCACGGAAAAAAATATATTTGCGATGGTTGTTTACAATATTTCCCTACAGAAGAAAAATTATTACAACACAATAGCTATGATTGTGATCATTTAAGAATTAACCTACCTTCTAAAGAATTAATAAAAGATAAGTTTGGAAACTATTCATATGATAATATTTTGAAATTTGTAAATTATCATAAACAAAAGAATTGCGTAATTATGATTCTCATCTATTTCTTAAAAAATTATGCTTAAACAAAGAACAACTAACAGTTATCGCACAAAACAAGGAAAAATATATTTCATTTGAAAAGCGACACAAAAGGCTAAGAAAAAAATATATCATTAAGGTTTATTGATTCTTTTCAATTTCTATCCCATTCTTTATCAAAACTCTCTGAACGCTTAAAAGATGAACAATGTAAGGAAATAAAAAAAATTTTCAATGATGAAGAAAGATTTAAACTTATTCGGCAAAAAGGTGTATTTCCTTACAGTTATATTGATGATTATTTAAAATTAGAAGAAACAACTTTACCTCAGAAAGACCAATTTTATAATACTTTAACGGATGAGCACATCAGTGATGCAGAATACCAAAGAGCTGTAAAGGTTTGGCAATTGTTTAAATGTGAATCTCTTGGTCAATACTCCGACGTTTACTTACTCTCTGATACTTTACTTTTGGCAGATATTTTTGAAAATTTTAGAAGCACTTGTTTATCCACATATAAGCTCGATCCAGCTCATTTTTACACTTTTCCAGGTTTATCCTGGGAGGCGTGTTTGCGTTATACTGGAATAGAGTTAGAATTGTTAACTGATCCAGATATGATACACTTTTTCAAAAAAGCGTTCGCGGTGGTGTGAGCTCTTGCATTTGTAGAAAATCTGAAGCTAATAACCCATTTCTTTTAAATTTTGATCCTTTAAAGCCAACTAAATACATAATTTATTATGATGCAACAAATTTGTATGGTTATGCAATGTCACAGCACATTCCAACGGGAGATTTTGTTTGGTTAACAGATAAAGAAATCAATGATTTAAATATTATGAATATTTCTAAAAAATCTAATAAGGATATGTTTTAGGGAAAATGTTGATAGGAGAATTGACGTAAGACTTGTTACAGAGTGGGGAAAAAAATAGAAGAAAAGATGGTGCTGAGAATTTAATTGCAAAACCATATTTCAAGGACTTAACAATATTTTCTGAAAACTTGTTAGCTATTCAAATGCAAAAGATTCAAGTTACTTACAATAAACCAATATATGTAGGCTTCTCAATATTAGATATATCTAAAACTGTCATGTATGATTTCTTTTTTCTATATTTCACTTTTATACACCGATACCGATTCGTTCATTTTAGAAGTCACAACTCCAAATATTTATTCTGACATGATAAAAAATATTCACAAATTTGACACATCTAATTATGAATTTGATAATATTCATGAAATGCCTATTACAAAGTCAGTTATAGGAAAATTCAAAGATGAATATGCTGGTGGACCCATTACTGCTTTGGTACTGGAGCAAAAGCATATTGTATTAAAACGGAAAACAGTTTAACAAAAAAAGCAAAAGGTG
>JAUTXW010002927.1:0-50407 GCA_030620095.1 Kuschelorhynchus macadamiae | reverse complement strand
AACTGCTGTAAAGGACTGTTTTTAACAATATGATTATAAAATACAAGAAAATGTTTATTATTTTTTTCGGTGACACTTTACCACTCACCGGAAAGCTATAGAAAATGTAAAGTTTTAATAGTTCAACATTATTTAGGTCTATATAGTTACTAACACATTAAAACTAACTGCTTTTAAGTACTATTTATAACAAACGGATTAGGGGGGTAATTGGAACCAATTCTTCAAAAGGATTTAAAGTTCCCAATCAGTGGGGCATTTATATATATGTTTGATCTCTTTTATAATGTAAAATAGATCTAAAAGATTGTACTATTTACTAGATAAAAACTTAAATATTGTGAAATGAGATTTTCCATCTCAGTCATGAATGAACGATTTAGACTTGTCTACAAGGATACATCACCCATCCCCTAACAAATATTTTCTAATGTTTTCAAGAAATCAGGGACTTCACAAGAATCAAAGGAAGCATCCATTTAGTACGAAAGCTCTCACGGCTGGAGTCAACTAAGAAATCATGGTTCTTGGGTTTAGACCTTGTCAAATTGAAATTTCTTTCCTATTTACAAAATTACAATTAGACCATTTTTTCCCATTTTCCACGAGCCATGTGTGCCATGACCAAGCATAAATATACATTTCCATTAATAAGTTCTAAACAGTTCAAAAAATTAAATTAATGTAAAAGACCAAGAAGTTACAGAACAGAATAAGGAGTTTTCATTTATAGTAACAATGGTTAGTGGCCTTGTAGTAAAAATTCCTGTGAGGTAAAAGGAGTCGCAACCTCGGAAAAAGTAATGCCCTATAAAGTGTTCTGAAATATTTCATAGCCACTCTGTAGGCATTATTTACAGCAGCAGTACATCAAATGTTTCAGAATAAAAACTAAAAAAATTAAAATATTAACACTCCCTATCTCAAAAACGAATGCCTTGCAAGCACATGTTAATATAAACTTCTAGCCCTAAAGTGAGCCAAAAATTATGTCCTGCATTTTTTGTCACCAATCAAAAAACACCCTGTATCAAAGTAAATATATATATATATATATATATATATATATATATATATATATATATATATATACTTATTTAAACATTTTCTTGGGAATGGTGTTCGAATTATAACATATCATTGATGTTAAATGATTTTATTTTAAAAAGTTTTTCGTCAATATTAAAACGTTTCGACCACTTTATGGCCTTCATCAGTCATCTAAAACTAAATAAATTACTGCCCTAAGAGTTTACAGTTTTTTTTATAAATATTCAATTTTTAAATTCTTATAAGATTACTTAAGTTACAATGTCTAAAATAGTAAAAATAATTTTCTTCGGCTTACTTCAATATATTCAAGACGAACCACACATTAAAAATATTTATATACAATTAAAATTCAAAACGAGGATCAGACATAACACAACACATACTTATTGCTATACATGTAAAACGACAGTGACTACCTATTATTTTATCGACAATGCAAAGTTGTTTACGTTTGTTTTTGTCTTTTTATTAGGGTTGGCAGTGGTAAACAATGTTTCGTGAATGGGGTCAAATAATCCGAATATTAATTATTTAGGATGTTAAAATAAATTTTGCTTAGATTTTTAATATCTGTTTTGTCGTTGATAGAGTTTTCGGCTTTGGATATATAGACCATCTCAAGAAATTCTCGTTTCCTCTGATTATGCTCTGTTTGCAATATTTTGGTTTCCGAAAAATTGAAGTGTGTTTAGTTTGACATTCATGTTTACTTAAGACTGTTGTATTCTTTTTGTCAAACGTATGTCCATTTAAACGGTTTTGCAAATACTGTGATGTCTGACCAATATAAACACTTGGGCAATCGGTGCATGGAATTTCGTATATCACATGAGTTTTTTTGTTTTTATGTGTTTTACTTTTTAAGGAGCTAAAGTTTTTTTTCAGAAGATTATAGCCTTTATGGCAAACAGTTATGTCATGTTTTTTAAATACTGATTGAAAATTTTCAGACAGCCCCCGTATGTAAGGAAGTGATAAAAAGTTATTTTTATTTTTACTTTTTTGTTGTGTGTCACTGGCATTAGGACTGTGAATTTTCTTTATACGTGTGTTGAAAAGAGTGTTAATAAGTTTTATTGGGTAACTATTTTTCATTAGAATTTCTTTGGCTTTTTTTATAGCATTTTCTTGATAAATTGGATCGCTTAATTTTAGAGCTCTATCAGCTAAACCTATAATTACGGACTTTTTTTGAGACATTGGATGGTGTGAGTGAAAATTGAGGTATCTTCCCGACCAAGTTTTTTTGGTGTACCACATTGTGTTTATAGACTTTTGATTGTGATACAATGTCATATCAAGAAAACTGATTTTATTATTTTGTTCCACTTCGATTGTGAATTTAAGTTTAGGGTGGAAGGAATTAAAAGAATTAAGAATATTTTCTGTCATATTATTTGGAATAGCCATTATGCAATCATCCACGTATCTATAGTAAAAGGGGATGTTATACGATAAACTTGGAATGATTTGACTTTCAAGATCTTCTAGCACAAGCTGTGCCACTACACTTGATATAGAAGATCCCATTGCGCAGCCTTCGATCTGTTTCTAATAGGTGTCGTTATAGGTAAAATACGAAAAAAAAAATAAGAAAAAGTTACCCATCTGCCTTTGCTTGGAATAACTGTACGATTTTAATTGTTTTTCAATAAAATACACTTTGTTCAAACCAATATTTAGGCCGGGATTCCAGTAGTCTGTGGGACATACCGGGCTTCATATTAGACATGAGATGTATATATATATATATATATATATATATATATATATATATATATATATATATATATATATATATATATATATATATATATATATATATATATATATATATATATATATATATATATATATATATATATATATATATATATATATATATATATATATATATATATATATATATATATATATATATATATATATATATATATATATATATATATATATATATATATATATATATATATATATATATATATATATATATATATATATATATATATATATATATATATATATATATATATATATAAAGATTTTCGATAGCTAATTTCAGATAAATTTTTCCTACACTCCACCCCCAGTAAATATCTTCTCTTTATTTAAATGGAAACATATGAGTGTAAAGGTTCGTCAAAAAGGCCATGAAAATTGAAATTCAACCATGACATTAAAACATGTATTACAATTTCAGTTACCTGCGCTTTAGATGATGGGAGCTGATTTTTTTTATTTAAAAATTAATTGAAACAACTTAATGACGTAAGGTATTTAACAATTCAATATTCTTTTCCCATTAAGGAAATATGAATCTAAAAATATCTCGTTGCTGATTTGCTCAATAACAAAAAAAACATATAACTTCGCAAAATCTTACTATTTGGTTATTTTCATTAACAATCTGTCCTGCAAAATTCTCAATTGGCTCCGGTTTTATAGATTCATGCTTAAAATGATAATTTACGTACGTGTCCTTAATACATGGGAAACTTCGACCGAAGTGATAAATACATGAATTTATTATACCAGGTGTACTTTATAAGGGGTTTAAATATATATAATTTCATATCTTAAATTCTTAGTTAGTTGTATTTGAACCACCAGTTGATCGAGAGCTGTTCGTATTTGAGAAATTAAGAGAGTTTCAGATTAGGAATCTTTTCGGTTCTACGCTTAAAGGCAAGGAAAAAGAAGCTTGGAATGCCTTTAAAATGGTTGCAACAACATTTTTGGGAAATATAAAGGCAGAAAGATATAAAGACCTGATTGCCCAACTTGTTTTGTTACCAGAACCTAGGGTGTAATATGCCGTTAAAAATTCATTTCCTGGATTCTCATCTGGATTACTTTTCAGAACATTTTACTGCTATAAGTGATGGGCACGGTGAGAAGTTCCACCAGGACATTTCAAACACGAAAAACGATATCAGGGTAAATGAATCTGTGAAACGTTAGCCTACTACTACTGGACTATTACAAGAGATGCCCCAGAGGCTGTTTTCAAAAGGCAGGCTAAGAAGCGCAAAATGAGTGTCTAAACTTTAGATTCAATGATAAAAAAACTTGAAATTTGTTCCCTAGTGTAAATTTCCGAAATTAGAACTAAATGTAAAATTCTTAAAAGGCAGAGTTATAATTAATATGTTTATTTCACAGGATCGTCACTTAAAATTAACTTAAAACATTTTTGGACGTTCAATAACTTAAAAGCTGGAATGTCGGTGGAAATATATTACAGGGATCTAAATTTTTGTTGAATATTCTTCGGAAATGTATTAGATTATATAACAACGTTCTTAATGTTATCAAGTTATCTAAAGAACTAATAATATTTATTTCAATTCATATGTTTATTTTAAACTACCAAAGTTTAAAAATATCTTAAACCAGATGATTTGCCTCTGAATAATATCTATAAAAATAATGCCTAATATTAATAGCATATATTTTTAACAAAATGTATGTCATGATCCGTGGAATTATAACGCTATAAATCTCTAATTAAAATTCAATTTAGAATAGAAGCTTCCACGGCTTTGGTCAATTAAGAAATCATGGTTTTTGGGATTAGACCGTGTCAAATTGGAATTACTATCCGACGTTTCGCCATCGATTGCACGAGGCATCTTCAGGGATCTTCACTCTACGGGATCTGAACACCGAATGAGCTCGAAGAGATTCAGGCGGGCTTTTATACCCGACTTGTGCTGGCCAAATCGTAAGCCTGTGTTAAGATCGGTTTCCACGTGTGATGTAGACCGTAACCCGTAGCTCTATGATAATTTTTTGTATGTTTAGATATTTCAATAAATTCTCTAATTTTTCGTTTATAAAAACCTGGAACTGATGCTGATGCCTCGTTCTATCGAAGGCGAAACGTCGGATAGTAATTCCAGTTTGACACGGTCTAATCCCAAGAATCACGATTTCTTAAAATTCAATTTTTATTAATGGTAATATACAATAAATACTTCCAGCAATCAGCATAAAGCAACATTTTTTTTACGTAAAATTGCACATATTGAAATAAAATACAGACTACTACAGATGAAAATTATTTATTTAAAAATTAAATTAAGAAAGCATTTTTAAATACATTAAAAGGTAAAATATGAATGAATGTTGCAGTCATACTTTTCTTAATCTCTTCCCTGAATGCAAGGAAAGTTTTTTATAACATTAGGTAAGCTATAAAAAATAAGTAAGTAGGATAATGTCTATCCACATCATTAGACTGTGTTTAAAAGCATAAACCTCTTAAGCAAAAATAGTTTTATTCTAAAACTACAAAATAATTTGTTGGGAGACCACAGACAAATGTACGCTCCTCTTTTTTCTTTGTTTCTTAAAATACCAATTTGAGAAACTTTATATTTTTGGCTCACTTTAAAAAATTTTAGAAACAATTAATAAAGCAACTAAGTTAAAAAAATGGGTTCAAATATTAAAAAAATCGAAAACTTTTTTTTTTTTGATAAATATAATTAATATTACTAAAAAAGTTACTTTATGAAAAGAACATTCAGGCAGTTTTTTTTAATGCAATTTTGTTACGCTATTAATCGATTCTGAAGTAGGAACCTAAAACTGCATTTAATTTTGTGGCATAGCCAACTATGCTAAATAAAACAAATGCCTATAGCTCTGCCACTTATCCAATTTCAAAAATCTAAAATCCGACGTTTAGATAAGCTAAATACCAAATAAATAATTTAAAGATATAGATATATTTTTTATAAATAATAAATAATTAACTAACCAATAAGTTCACCCAAAGAGGCTTCACTTTTTATAACAACTGCATTATCATCATCATTTTTGGGTGCCAACACTGTGTCGTTGCGATGCCAAATTTACCTGTAGCCCGAATCCCTAAGAGCCTTGGCCCTTTTAAAAAGATGGTAAGTATCTTTAGTTAGTTCCTAGTCTATGAAAATAGGGGTCTCTCACGCACCCAAACCACATATACTGGGACTAATTTTGCCTTTCTGAGAACGTGTCATTAAAATCCGCTTTTTTAGCGCCAAGTCCATTTACAATAGCGATAAATTATATGCCTTTTTGCGGTGTGAAGTGGTGGATATTTTCAAAGTCAGTTGGGGCGACAAGTGCTTTTAAGGAAGTGTATAGTTCAATCAAAACATCAGAAAATACTCTATCGTCGTCAGTTATTTATTTGGCTCATTTTCAAAAATTTTAAAAATAATTAATAAACAACTAAATTTAAAACAAAAAAAAAGGGTTCAAACATTAAAAAAAACCTCAAAACTGTTTTCTTACGATAAATATAATTAATAATACTAAAAGGATACTTGATAAAAAGAACATTCAGGCAGTTTTTGTTTTAAATCTAATTTTGATACGCTACTAATCAAGTGTGAAGCAGGAACTTAAGATTGCATTAAATTTTGTGGCATGACTAACTATGTTAAATAAAATAAATGCCTATAGCTCCGCCATTTTTTATCCGATTTCAAAAACCTAAAAACGACGGTTAGAGAATTATAAGCTTTATCAGAATGTAAATAAATATTTGGAGATTTTCATTTAAAATTCGTAGATGGCGCCACTTGCACACAAAATTTCAACCTGATATTTTCAAAAACAAGGAAAAAAAGGGGCGTACATTAGTTTGTGGTCACCCGGTATATTTGGTGCACTACTTGAGTACGACCTAACCATTTATAGCAAACTACAAAACACTTAAATATATGATTCTTCATTTTTGTAAATATATCAATAATTTTTTCAAAGCTTATCTGCTGCGAGCTTTTATTTTCTGTTTAAACATTTTTGGCTAATACTATTTCTCAAAAAAGTTTAACTTTATTGAAGGATCGTTTAACTGAAGCGGGAGTGTCAGTAATTGCCAAAAATATTAGAAGAGCGCTACACATGTCTTGGAAATTTATTAAGGTACTGTAATGTATACAAAAAATAAAATCAATCAACTATTTATTGATATCCGTTCTAATTTTTTTTTTGAAAGACTGAGCGAAAAGCAAGAATCTTATAGGGAAAATTTTCAGATAAATCTTTTAGTACCAACAAGAGCGATCATCTAGATATGAAGGTTTAAATACCCTAAATTTATCTCGAATATTCTCAAAACCAGGGAGTCAATTTTCACCAGCGATGACGCAATGTCTATAACACTATTAAATATATATTTTTAATTTATCCTCTACGCTAAATTTTGTGTCTCCGCAAAATTTGCCGAAGAACTTCTCAGCAACTTTTTGCCAGTGTTCATAAAAAGCTTCCATACCTCAAGTGGCTGCTAAATCCGAAGTTTCGGATCGAATTTCATTACAGCTGTAGCGAAATTTACAAAGTAGTTTGTGGGCGTTTTTAAATAAATTGGTAGCTTCCACTATATTACATTTTTTACTTTGAAGAACTTTAGAAATTAGATTTGACGACTGAAGCTTTTCGGAAAATAGGATAACCATAATTAGAAAATCAATTTTTTTTAAGACCGAGTGCTTCAATTTTTACTAAATTTCGCTGCTTAATACCATAAAAATATCTATAAAATTATATCGGAGTATAATTTTACTAACCTGGGATTCCTAATAAGTAATTTCCAGCGCTTAATGCTATTTGGAAAACATATATATTGTTCTGGAGGTAGTTTCTGAGTGCAATCCTCTTATTCAGAACTCAGTTTACACATAGCTTAGGTAAAGACTGGTTATAGCTAACAATGGTAACTAAAGTAACCTAAAACCTATCACTATCAACTTGTTAACACTTCGCAATCTTAATGGATGGATGAAATTCTAGAATAATCTAAATACTATAGGGTGAAAAAAAATTAAGCCTAACAGAACATTCGAGAAGGATTTTCGACACTATCATAATCGTTACACGGATAAAAATTAAGTTAACACTACTTCATTAAAATAAGAAATAATAAATAATTGCCTTAACTTTATATACCTATAACTAGAGCTAAATTCGCAATATTGCCCCCTTCCCAGAGTTGATCATCCAGATCAAACATCTTCGGTATATTGGTAATGGGCTAGTCGATGGAAGTACGCTACTTTTATTTTTGCATGGAAGCTCTTCTGAATTCGGTATAACAAGTCATTCAGTCCGGTCACCACACGATACGGGCCTTCCCGTGACTTCTGCAACTTCGGCGAGCGCCCCTTTGTTCTTTTTGGATTGTATAACCAAACTTTTTCACCAACTGTAAATCCAGTGTGATTGGCTCGTAGATCATAACGTGACTTCTTTCTACCGCTTTCTATGTGTAATTTCTGGCGGACCTCTTCATGGATTTCTCTGAGGACCTTACTAACCTGGCTAGCATAATCTGCTAGTTATCTGATTGTCAGGAGGGCGTCCAGGCAAGAGGTCGTCTGGAAGCTGTAAACCAGTGGATTTATGGGCTACAGAGCGATAGGCCAGTAACAATTGTCGAATCCATTTATTCCAGTCACTTTGTTGTTCATCAACTTGGATTGTTCAGATAGTTCTCCAAAGTTCTTTTAAATCTTTCAACCATTCCATTTTACTGTGAATGAAGAGGTGTTGTTCTTATCTTATGAATTTCTGATAGACCACACAGGCTTTTGAACACATCGAATTCAAAGTTCCTGCCTTGGTCCGAGTATATTTCCCTTGAAATTCCATATCGGCAAATCCTTCTTGAAATAATACGTCGGCAACAGTGATAACTTTTTGATTGGGTATTGCACAGACTTCTGTGGCCATTTGCATAAGTAAGCCATAGCTACTAGCTATTACCGGACTCGCTAACTGGAAATGGATCTGCTACATCTATGGCACTACGTTTAAAAGATGCTCCCATGTTGTACTGCTTCAGTTCGCTACAACTTCGAGTTTGGGGTCCTTTACTGGCCGCGCAGTCCTCGCAGGTTCGGCACCAATCTTCCAAATTCTTTTAAAAACATCATTTTCTCCAACGAATTTACTTTTATGCTAAACAGCACAGATAACTGACATAATTGTCAATATTGGGCTGATGAAAACCCCCACTAGTGCACGAAACAAACACGCAGTATCCTGAAAAAGTGTTTCGGCAGGTGTAATTCATAATGAAATAATAGGTCCGTTTATTATTCATGATAACTTAAACTCGGAGAAATATCTGCTAATGGTACAAAATTAAATATTACCCCACATTACAGTAAGAAGATGTCCCAATATTCAGTCGACATGGTTCCAGCAGGACGGCGTTCCTGTACATTTTGGCTTAAACGTAGGATGATACTTTGACACTACTCTTTCAAATCGATGAATCGGCAGAAGAAAATTTAATAGCCAGCCAGAAGCCCTGACCTCACGCCCCTTGACATCTTTCTCTATGGGCATTTGAAAAATAGAGTTCATGAAACAAAAACAGACAATATTGATATATTGAAAGACAGAATTTGGACAGAATTCCAACTTATAAATCTGGATATGCTTTAAAATTAACATGCAACTCGTTTTCAAAGTTTAAATAAATCACTTTTGGTCAAGTTTAATTGTTAAACTATCTTAAATTTTGTATTTGTTATTTACAGGTATTTATTGTGTTAATAGAAATTGTGTTATATCTTTTAAACTAGTGGATTTAGATATAGCATATGTTACATGAAGGTAGGTTATAATTTTGTGTAGAATTAGAAAATATCTCAGGAATTATACTCTCATTTAAAAAAAATGTAAGTTTTGTCCCTACCATCTTTGTGATGGATCCTCTATATTTCAAACAATTTTTTTAACATAAACCTAAAAGAGATGTTAATTTGATGCATTTGTATGAACAAAAGAGACACATTCGAGATATTAAGATATTTTTAAACACACTGTATATGGCACATAGACGTCTGAAACTAGCATAATTTTGTCGAATATTTAAAGAGTTAGAAATTCATTTATTTTTAGTTTCCATCCGACAAATAAATGCGGCTGTAATTTTGACTTTTACTCCACTCGTAAAAGGGAAGTATTGTAATCGGGAAAAAATAACCCTCTCTAGTCTCTTTCTAGTTCTCTCTCAATTCATTCGGTCTATCTGTCTGCCTGTTTGGCAATACAAAATGGCGGCCTAGTGAAATGTTAAAAAAAAATTAATAAAGACTGCTACTAAATTTTGGTAGGAATCCAAAATGGCAGAACAAAATCGGCAAAAAATACTTAGTAGACTGATTTCAAACTGTGTGCCATAACTAATTGTGGTACAGAGATGAACGGTAGTACTAAATCAAGATGGCGCAATAAAATGGAGGCTTAATAAAATGTTTGTTATCGTGGAAAAAAATCACCCTCTCAGGTTTTACATATCTTTACATTTTAGCGTCGCTATAGATACCAAAAAATATAGTTTATCAATTCCGTCGGTCCGTCTGTCGGTTTGTCTGTCTGTCTGTCCGTCAGTTCGCGGCATAGCTTCAAAAATTACTTATAAGATTGACATCAAATTTAAGTCGAAAATTAAGGGTCATATGGGGATGAGTAATACTTTGGAACAAATCAAATATACCGGAACAAAATGGCGGCCTAACGAAACGTTAAAAATATTATTGCTAAAAAAACGAATTCACACACAATTTACCTCAAATTTTGCACAAAAATCTAGTGGTACATGGGAATTACCTGGTAACATTTTGGCACGTATATAAGACAGCAAAACAACATGGCGTCCTAATAAAATATTTAAAAGATGGGCCTGACAAAACTAGGTACTTATTAGATTCATTTTAAATTTTGTGTAAGCATTAAGTGTGTTATATAGATAAACTCGTAAAGTTGTGGTACGAATCAAATCAATTTAAATAAAAATCTTATTTTTTAAATTTTACAGAAAAATTAAATGTGATATGAAGATAAACTGGTATGAATTCAACATGACGTAACAAAATGACAGTGTGTGTCAATGTAAAAACTACTGAATTTATTTCAAATTATGCCTTAAGTGGCATAGACAGAAACTGGTAAAATATTGATAGGAATCCAATATGATGAAACAAAGTGGCGCCCAATAAAAATGTTTGAAGACAATATACATGGTGTTAATAAATGACTGTGAACTGAACCAAATTGGGCTACACTTCCTGAAAAAATAAAAGATTCATGACGAGGGAAGTTCTGAGTAAATAAAATTTACCGATTTTTAAAAAAATATTGTAAAAAACGTCAATTTATAAAATATATATACGTCCTCCGGTCATATCTTGAAATGTAAAAACGTAGGATTCCCTTCATTTACGATCCCACTAACATATTTGTATCCATTATGTTTATTAAATTATTAAATCTTAAAAGAAAGGCAGTTCCTTTTTCACGAAAATTTCCGCTAGACTGACTCTACTAGTTGTTGAAATTATGTGAAGCTATTTACACGAACATTTCAGAACTATTGATTAGCAATTTCTAACTGAATAGAGTAAACTTGCATACTAAACAACTCGATGCTCAAATACAGAGGATGGGAGTTTCCTGCTTGGGACTTTCCTGCTTAGCGTCCTTTGCAAAACTTATGAACCTTTAGTCAGTGTTTCTACAAGCAAATTTGCTAATTTCGAACCAAAGATCGTATCGTATCGGCTTAAAACACGAATTTTCCATTAACCCTGAACAAAACCATTAATCTAACCCGAGATTTATCCGCATCGAACCTCATCGTTCTACCAGTACATCGAGCGAAGCTCGTGTTTAGATGAATAAAGATTTTTTTGAGTTTATGGCTAATTAAAAGTGTAGCGTGTGCATTAAAAACACCAGAAAAGCGTTAAAAAGTGAAACCGCTAATTGAATTATTAATACTGTATGGGCAATATAGGAAAATTATTGTATTCGCCAAATATAAGTCTGTGTTTCTTGACATCTCAGAGTGCCTAGAATAAAAAAGCATATTTCTTGAAAAAGCAAATTATGATATCTGTAGTAACAGTAATTATTTCTAGAAATTTGCACCAAAAATCTATTGCGGTCCTCTTCTTCCTTTCTCGCCGGCAAACGCTATTACGACTGTTCGATACTCGATTGTGAATTTATGTTGACTCTTTGTAAGTCTCGTTTAGTTGAATAGACAGGGTGACCTAATTTATGATGGGGCTTGTGTTCGCGTGAGCAAGCAGTCTTTTGGTTTTTTGAACCTACTGCGTTAGGCTTTGCACCAAAAATAGGCTAGATCAGTGTCTCATGGGGATTACATTTTGGGCGTCATAGGCGAAGACCTTCAATTTCTCAATAAGTACAAAAACGTAAAAAAATTATATTTTGCGCAAACATATAATATCCAAACTGAAAACAAAAAGAGTGGGGGCAAATATTTTCACTAAAAATTTGTGGAACTCATGGGTGTAGATACTTGACTAAAATGATTAAATCTTTTGATTATACATAATAAAAAAAGTATATAGAAAAACGGAAAATCACGTTAAATTTCCTTTAAGTTATTTATCACTTTTATATACAAAAATGTTTTTTCAAAAGCGCTTAGTTTTCTTAACATATGGTAAAACACGTCAAATTTCTCGAATTGCTTTGTTTATAAATACGTTTTCATTATACAGGGAAACCTTAGAGTTAGGAAGCAATGTCCAAACAATAACTTATTAAAAAACCCGCAAAAAAGGGGCAAATTTATTTTCTATTTTTTTGCATATACAAGCATTTTTTTTCTTTGTATAGGTTTACTCGAAGCGTCATCCCAAGTTAAATTAAAATTTAACATTTCTATAAGCGTTATGAGACTCCAAATTTGTATTATTTTTGTATACAGCATTTTATATATATATATATATATATATATATATATATATATATATATATATATATGTGTGTGTGTGGTGTGTGTGTGTGTGTGTGTTTTCATTCCGGGTGTACACTGTGTCCCAGATTGCTTGTAATCAGAAGGTTTCTCGGAAACCAGCAGAGCTATAACTTTGCGGTTTTCGCGACCCTGTGTCACTTTTTCGAGAAACTTTGAATGCCGTAAACAGAATTGTGCCACATCGTTTCGTTCCCGAGATACAGGGTGAAATAGAGATTTTGCGCTTTTGGGGGTGGTATCATATTTCGGACACCCTATCAGATAGAGAAAAGGTAAAAACTGCTATGGATAGATATTTTTACGTAGATCCAGTAATGTAGTCGCACAAATTTTTAGACAATCCGTTTTTGAGATATAGCCCAAACTTAGTATTTTTTAAACGGGACACCCTGTATTTTTTTATTCCAAAAAATTCGCCTTTTTTTTCTCTTTAAAATGATGTATCACACTATGCACTTTTGACGTAAACTAAACCTTATAAACGCTATATTAAAAGAAAAACGTAAGTTGGCCATGGAAATATGGGTAGATATTAAAAGTGTCCACAAGCAAAATTAAACAACATAAAAAATTAATAACCATTTTTTTACTATGAAATAAATAAACTTAATAATCTTGATAAACTTAATCACAATATTAAACAAATTCTACATAACTAGAAAAACTATTCAAAATGGCCGCCCCCTCACGAACACATAATTGACACACAGTGCGAATTCTTCTTAGAGCATTCATCATTATTATAGGTCTATCTTCCAATGATCTAAATGCCTGAATGGTTGCATTTTGCAGCTGCTCCATCGTATTGACTGGATTCAGGTACATTTTGTTTTTTAAGTAAGACCAAACGAAAAAATCTAATATTGAGAGGTCTGGCGACCTAGCAGACCACCTTACTGGTCCATTTGTACCAATCCAGCGATCGTGAAAATGTTCAAATAGAAATGGCCTTATAATTTGCGCATTGTGGGCAGGAGCACCGTCCTGCTGAAAGTAAATATTGTGCAGATTTGCTAGCGGCAAGTTATCCAATAAATCCGGTAGTATTTGATTTAAAATTGCTAGATATCTATCTGCTGTTAGATTATTATTGTAAATATGGAATGTAATCTTTGTTCCCAATATAAAGCAAGCGACGCTAAACCCAAACCTTCCTTGCTGCTGACGTTCTCTTGTTAAAAACTGGTTTTCCGTATACCAGTGCCTATTATTATGCCTGTTAAAAATACCATTACAACTTATATAAGCTTCGTCGGACCATATAACCTTGCTACCGAAGTCAGGGTCATTTTGGGTTTTTTCAAGATACCAGTTACAAAAATTTAGACGCCTTTCTGCATCTCCAGGATGCAATTGTTGTACTACATTTACTTTATAAGGCTTATATTTATGTTTTCTTAATATCCTTTGCGTTTGTGATTTTGACACCCCCACTGTTTCCTGAATATGCCTACATGAATTCGCGTGATTGGCCTGAATACTTGCTAATACAACAATCTCATTGTTCTCGTGATTTCGTTTATTATATGTTTTAGCCCTGTGCTTTGAAAATGATCCATCATTAATTAAATTTAATTTAATTCGGCGAAAAATTGCCTTGTGTGGCTGAGGCCTTTCTGGATATCTACGATATAAAAAAAGCTTTTGGAAATAGTCCATAACTCAAAGTGGAATTGAAAAAAAAATTTGAAAGGAGGTTCATAATAATTTAAGCGCTTGGTGCTTACCTGTTAAAATATAAATCAGATGCTTGATCACTATTTTCATGACATTCAATAAAACAAACCATCATATCATACTTATGACTATTTTCAAAATTATTCATTTCTTCTTAATATCTATTAATTTACCTGTTAGAATTATTGGTAACTCGTATGATAAGAGGATAAACACGGCAATATTTGATATATTTAAGAAACAAATAGTTTTGATTTTTGTTTCCATGCCATATTTCCATGGCCAACTTACGTTTTTCTTTTAATAATGCGTTCATAAGGCTTAGTTTACGTCAAAAGTGCATAGTGTGATACATCATTTTAAAGAGAAAAAAAAGGCAAATTTTTTGGAACCAAAAAATACAGGGTGTCCTATTTAAAAAATACTAAGTTTGGGCTATATCTCAAAAACGGTTTTTCTAAAAAAAATTTCGACTACAGCACTGGACTTTACGTAAAAATGTCTATCCATAGCAGTTTTTATCTTTTCTTTATCTGACAGGGTGTCCGAAATATGATACCACCCCCAAAAGCGCAAAATTTCTATTTCACTCTGTATCTCGGGAACGAAACAATCTGGCACAATTCTGTTTGCGGCATTCAAAGTTTCTCGAAAAATTGACATAGAGTCGCGAAAACCGCAAAGTTCTATCTTTGCTGGTTACCGAGAAACCCTGTGATTACAAGCAATCTGGGACACAGTGTACATCCTTTCACAACTGTTGTCCTGAAAAGAACAGTTTTGCTGAACAAAGGGCCCTAATAAACCTTCGATAAAATAAAGACATCAGAATCCTTCCAGCAGATAAAGGAAATGCAACGGCGATTATGAACACCCAAGACTTCATACAAAATAGGCAGGATACCCTACAAGACAATTGTTACAAGCCTGTTCCAAGGGACCCGAGTAATTAACTTGAAAAACAACTAAAAATAAAATAAAAAGTTCACCAATAAACCCTGAAATTCAACAAAGAATCATACCACGGGAAAAAACGAGCCGACGTCCTAAACTCTATAGTTTATCAAAAATGCATAAACCAGGGGCGCCTATCAGACGTATTGTTAGTGCTGTTAATTCGCCGCTATAAAAACTGGAAAAATATCTTGCTGAAATAATGCAACTAGTTTTCTAAAAAGCTGATTCATTTGTAAAAAACTCGGAGCATTTTACTCGAATTATACGAGACATCGTTCTACAAATAGAGGATATTATAGCAAGCCTAGATGTAAAATCGTTGTATCCCAGTATTCCCATCGACGAAGCATTGGACAAGATTACTATGAACAGGATTTTCAGCCACATATAATACAACTCTTGGAACATTGCCTTAAATGTACTTATTTTTAATTCAACGGGCAAATGTATAAACAAATAGATGGTGCTCCAATGGGGTCCTCGCTATCACCAGTAGTTGCGAATTTATTTATGATATGCTTCGAGAAAGAAGCTCTTGAAAAAGCAAGTTTAAAGCTCAAATTATGGATTCGTTACGTGGATGACATATTTATTATATGGCCACATGGTTATACAGAGCTCGAGAAATTTCTGACTATCCGAAATTCGAAATTTCATCCACCCCAGAATACAATTTACTCTAAAGTTAAAGGAAAACAACAAACTTTCACTTTTAGATGTTCTGGTGACAAAATTGCTTAACGGACATTTCGAATACACCGTATATAGAAAACCAACACATACAGACATATATTTAAATACAAGATTACGTCATCATCCAGCACAAATTCAAGCTATGGGCAATACTCTAATATCCAGATCCGTGCGATTAACTGAAACACAGACGAGAAAAAAATGAATTATGGCTACATAAGTCGCACCATAGAGAAAGCTATTAATGCACGGGCTTCCCGAACAACGAACAACAAAAATTATGAACCGGGAAAGCAAGAAGTGGTCTTGCCGTATGTAAAAGGCACAACAGACAGAATGGGAAGAATTCTTAGGAAACACAAATAATACACAAACAACTATAAGTAAACTACTTGGAAACCCAAACGATAAAATCAAACTGGAAAACCACGGAGTATACAGCCTTCCGTGCCAGGACTGTGAAAAGATGTACGTGGGGGAGACTAACAGGCGAATATCAGCCAGCAAGAATGGAAGAGCATAACTCATCATCAGAATCAAACAAACAACTTCAGCTCTATTCCTACACCGGCCACAAAATAAATTTCGATGGATGTAGGGAAATTGCCAATATAGAACATTATAAGACCAGAATAATCCGAGACGCCATAGAAATTGAAAAGCAAGGTGATTTGAACAAAAGGGACGAATCATTAAAATTACCAACAGTATGGAAGACAATTATCGACAAATCTAAAATCACAAAAAAATCAAGCGCAACAACAACAGTACCATCCGGAAAACATAAATAACGACCAACGACCGCCCAGATATAACCTTTCGGCCCCGGGTGGAGATATGAAAGGAAGCGTCGCAGTCACCAACACTTCGTCTCTATTCGAACGCGAGAAAAAAAGCTTCGAAAATGCCAAATGTGATTTTGGCGAAACGTCAGCAAAGCTGTTCTTTTCAGGACGACAGTATTTTTCCATCCGTGAAGGACTAAGAATCAATATCATTAACAAATTTTGTTCAAAAATTAAGGGTCATATGGGGATGATCTGGTAACATTTTGGTAAAATCCAACAAAATGGTGGCCTTGTGTAATGTAGAAAAAATTATTACTAAAAAACTACTTATCCAAGGTGACGTAAATTTTGCAAAAAAATCAAGTATAAAATTTAGGTTTAAATCCAAGATGGCGAAATAAAATGGTATCTTAATAAAGTGTTTTAAAATTCACCCTAAAAAAAGCTACTTAATGTACTGATTTGAATTTTTGAGCAATTATTAAATATGGTATAGAGTTGAACTCGAAAAATTGTGGTACGAATTCAAGATGGCGGAACAAAATGGCGGCCAAATAAAATTTGTTTTAATCACGATAAATCACCGTGTTCTACATTTCTTCATGTTATAGCGTCCCTAGATGCAAAAAAATAGCTAATCTTTTATCAATTCCGTCGTCTGTGTCAGCATGTCTGTCTCTTTGTCTGTCTGCCAGTACGCGGCATAACTTAAGAACTACTTAACCACTACTACTTACTCAATTTATTTTAAATTATAACCAAAAATCAAATGTGGCGTAGGTTAGCTTAGGTAAACTGTAAAACTGGTAAAATATTGGTAGGAATGCAATATGGTGGAACAAAATGACAGTATATATGTTTTACTTTACACACTTCAGTACTCCTAATAAAAGGAAATATGCATATCGAAAGTTCTAGGTAAAGGAATTTTGTTGAACTCAAACTTGAGAGTACCATTGACATACGTTGAAGTACTGTGTTTGGCAAAGCATATTTTTTAAGTAATGTGCGAGTATTTGCCGCCTTTTTTAATAATTAGTTATCTATAAAGCTTAGGATTTAAATTTTATGTATTATTTATTTCTAGCTCCATTCTCATGAATAAAAATTGCTTCGAAAGAATGTCAGATCTGTTATAATCAAGATATGAAAGTCTGGTACGGGATATATTCGGACCGTTTAATGAAACAAGAAAGAAAAATATCAACTTTTGGCTGATCTGACTTGAATCGCCAGTTGAAGGTAACTTCTGCCTTTGACCGAGAACAATGCTGGAATTCGCTACACTTTTCCTAACTTTGTTAAAAAGGTGAAGTTATTTCCATTGCTCTTCGCATTGGTTTAGGTAATTTTACCTAGCAAAATACGGAGAGGCGTATGTTAATATTGTAATACCATCTGAGATCCCAAGTAGCTATAACTGTTTCCACTACTACTCTTTACGTAGTTTTTACGTATTCATTACTAATAATCCTACTATATATCAACAAACACTTTGGGTTACACGTTTTAAGTATTATGTATGTATTTGTTACTGCGAGTAATACTTTATAGTAATTTTCCATGTAAAGTAATTATATAATAACTACTGCCAAGCAACTACATACAGAATTGACTTCAAGGTCGTCATTTCTTTTCCGTGACATAATAGTAATTATTTAAAGTTACTGTTTCTAATCTGTTTACTAAATTACAACTTTTAAGTATCAGTACCTTCCTGAACCTTGTAGAAACTACTCCATTACGTTCAAATCTACTCACATAACGTATTACTATCAAGTAAAACGAGTAATATTACTTTAAACTGGCTATTACCAGCCTTTATTCTTCTGTTGCAACTTTGAAGTATTAAGGATTACAATAATTATCTACTACAAGTAAACTATTACCTCTTGTACTTGAGGTTCCGGAGATAGGAGGCGCTAGTACGAGATTCGGTCTACACTCACTTTATAAGGACAGTGGCGACAATAGGGTAACCAATTTTTGGTTGGTTCGGCCATACTGCTGCTAAAATTGTTTTGTTTACTTTTTGCCTACGTCGGTTTCTTATAAGGTTTGTTGTTTGGGTGTAACAGTCACAGTTACATGTTATTCACGAAATAGTTACCCTAAAATTGTCCCCCATTTTGGTGATGACTACGTAGGCTCAGCTTAAACAGAACGTGGCGACGCCAAGTTCCGCTTATTTTAACGAAAATACTTGTGGTAACAACTACGCGTACTCATGACTAAATATGCTACTTGGGATAACATGTCAAACCAATTGTATAAGAAGAACGCAGATAAGTCGATGCGGTCGAAGCTATTCTACATCTTAAATGGAAATGGGTAGGATACGTCCCCAAAATAAAAGTAAACAAACCTATTTAGGACCAATATGTAAGTAGCAATACGAAAAAAAAATTGTTAGAAAAATAAATTTTTATTCCATACCTTTATGATTTTCGTGGTTTCTGAAATAGGCAATTCTTTTTCCTGGCTCAATATTGTAGCATATTTTTATAAATTAAGTTATTACTAAGTCTGATTAAGCCATTGATTGAAAAATATTTCTCTTCTAGTAGCAATTGGTAGCAAGCTCAGAGACAAAACAAACTTTTTGTGTCAGTTTTATTAACCCAGTTATAACCGCATAGGAAATGAACATATCTTTCGAAACAATTTGACCATAATGTTTGAACCAATCTGTTCACAAAGTTATAAGCGTCGTCCGTAAAGTTTTTCAAGTAGTTAGGGAACAACAGCTAGGGTTAATAACTCAATTAAGAAAATGGACGTCCTAAATAAATCAAATACTTGGCCGTTATTATGTGGTTTCTCAAGGGTAGAAGGTTGCTTATAATTAAGATGTTTATGTTATCTGAAATCGCTCATAGACAGACCCCGCACATTTCTTATCGAAAATGGCGTTCAGTCAATTTTTCTCAAAATTTAATATGTTAGTTCTGGTCCTCCTGATCAAAAGCCCTCATGGCCACAGCTTAATCCTGCCTCTAGTTTTTTATATGCAGGGAGTCAAAATTGGACTTGTGCATTTTCGGTATATTATGAAAATTTTTATTTTTTAAAATTTTAATTAATTTATACGCATTTGAATAGGATAGCCGTTTAAAAAATGTTGACTAGAAGCTAAAGTATGTCTTAATAATATTAAACTTATGCAGGATGTTGCTGTATTTAAGAATTCGGACATTCTTGTTTCATATTCGGCTGCACATACAACACTAAAATTCATTACATTACACTCAAACAAAAAGTCAAATGTTGGTAAATTTGTGAAGTGTCTATCAAAATTAAATAATTGTAACGAAAGTTTTTGTACAGGGTAACCGAATTTCGATGGTTTTGCGGGGTATCTCCCTTATTACCGAAGATGCGGTTTTCGCAACACTGTGCTACTTTTTTGTGATACCAAAGAAGGTACAAACAAATTTTTTCCTTTTGAGGAAGAAAAGGGTGAAATTGAAAATTTTGCGTTTTTAGGTACTTCTTATCTCGATGGCCTGGCAACTTACCGAAAAGGTAAAAACTAATTTCGATAGAGTTTTTTGCGTAAAATCGAGTGGCGTAGTCAGTTTTTGGTTAGATACTATCGTTTTCGAGGTATAGACTAAAGTTGGGTTTTTTTAAATGGGATACCCTATATATTTTTTAAAATTTGGTTTCCGCTCATTTAAGCTTCTCAAAAATATATAACACTTAATATTTATTTCAATCCGGTACCGACAATAAAGTCAATTTAAAGAAATTTTAATCTGTTTTTCTAGTAGGCCATGAAAATTGTGTGTTAATTTTCTAAATCTGAATTATCTGTACCAGAGTTTGTTATAATATCATAATTAAACAATAAATCAATAAACAAAGATACATACCTACTATTTAGTATTTACCCTGGTCAACACAACTAACACAAATACTTAGGAAATCTAATAAAAAATATATACCTATTATACACTAAAAATGTTTTATTTACAACAAATGACGTTGGATTTAATACTTTTCTAATGTTCACAATTATGTTGTTTGAAAATACTTACTTACAACTATTTACTTTATCCATTAGAAGTACCCAAGATCTGTTTTAAATAAAATAAGGCGGCCATGACTTGATTAAACAAAAGAATATATAGATTCTGTTGAGCCATTGTAGAAACCTATTGACATTTATCATTGTTAAATTATTTTAACCAAATATTGCCTTTGTCCATTTATTAAATATCAAATGGCTGCGAATTTCGAAAACTTGGAGAAATATGACATGCTTGTTTGTTTTATACAGTGCCAGGAAAATCCGGATGAAGAGATATATCTAATCCGGTAAGTGACAGGAGTAATACTAAGTAAACAAAATTACTTTGCTTCTTAAACCAGGGTTTTTCGGAACTAGTGATAGCCGATGTAAAAGGACTCTCAGTGTTTTTGAAAAACAAAAGTATAGATAATAATAAAACTTCAGTTTTGTGACTTTTTTCCAGAATAATAATATTAATATTTCAAACTATGACTATCGTTCCTAATAAAGGTTACAATCGTGTCCAAAATTTGCTTGTAATAAAAAAGCATATTATTGCAGCAAGTCTGCAACATGAAAGATACGATGTCACTAAATTTCCAATAAAATTAATTATGATTAAAATATTTGAAAAGTAGAATAGCAGTTTTGTTGATAAGTGATAAGAAAAAACATCTTTTACATCGCCCTGTATAATAAAATAATTTAATTTAATTTATTTTGAATATGCCGTTCTATACAGTATATATCTGTGAATAAGCATTTAATCCTTATAGATACCCAGAACGAAGACAGCCCGATAAGAGAACATTTTTCAAGAATAAAAGTAAATCTGACCAATCACGGATCATTCAAAGTACCGCGACCGAAATCATATTACAAAGAAAATCGGGAAACTGAAGAGATTAATGTTTTAGCTGTAGTTGCAATCAATCCGTCAACTTCCTGTCAAAAAGTCGAGGATGAAGTGGGAGTACCTAAGTCAACAGTGCAGACTATTCGAAAAAAATACCATTTCAAACCATATAAATATAAGTTAGTACACCATTTGCACCCGGGAGATGCACAGCGTCGCATAGACTTCTACAATTGGTACATTCAAATGACTAATACCGAAATAAATTTCGAAAGAAGAGTTATATGGTCTGACGAGGCATATATCTCAAGTGCAGGTATTCTAAATCGACACAATAATAGATACTGGTCCAAAGAAAATGAACAGGTTATATTTCCACGCGAACAACAAGGCAGGTTTGGATTTTGCGTGTCCTGCTTTATCCTTGGCACAAAAATAAGGTATGTCATTTATAACGATAGTCTTACTGGAAACCGGTACCTAGAGATACTGGAAAATGCGCTTCGTGATTTATTAGATAATATTCCTTTGGCACAATTACAAAATATTTTTCTTCAGTAAGATGGTGTCCCGGCTCATAATGCACGGACTATTAGTACCTTTTTAAAAAATGAATTTCCAGGTCGCTGGATTGGTACAAATGGGGGTGTAAGATGGCCGCCTAGGTCGCCAGATTTGTTGATCCTAGACTTTTTTCTATCGGGATATCTTGAAGGCATCATCTAGCAAAGGCATCACCACACGATCGAAGATCTACAAAACAATACAAGAAGAATCTTTAGATATTTACAAACTCGCCAAATCATTATGCTTAACGCACTAAGTAGAATAAGAAAGATGTGTGATATGTGTATGAGGTATAATGGAGAACACTTCGAACAGTATCTGTAATTTCTACACCCTGAATAGCCTTTTTTCTAATTTAGTCAATAGTAAGTATTTGACAGAATACAATTTTATTGTCAACATTAGAAAAATAATTAAATTATCGTCATATGTATATATTTTTAGTTTATAACATGTGTTTTTTGTAGATTTCCTAGATGTTTGTGTGTTTCCCTTGCGTACAAATTAAATAGAATGAATCTTTGTTAACTGATTTATTGTTTAATAATGATATTATAACAAACTTTATAAATAATTCATATTTAGGAAATAAACACAACAATTTTCATGGCCTACTAGAAAAACAGATTAGAATTTCTTTAAATTGACTTAATTGTCGATACCGGATTGAAATAAATATCAATTGTTATATATTTTTGAGAGGCTAAAAATAAGCGGAAACCAAATAATAAAAAATATACAGGGTATCCCATTTAAAAAAACCAACTTTAGTCTATACCTCGAAAACGATAGTAGCTAACCAAAAACTGACTACGCCACTGGATTCTACGCAAAAAACTCTATCGAACTTAGTTTTCACCTTTTCGGTAAGTTGCCAGGCCATTGAGATACGAGGGGTACCTAAAAACGCAAAATTTTCAATTTCACCCTGTATCTCAAAAACGAAGAGGGCTAGGAAAAATTTGTTTGTGGCTTCTTTGGTTTCACAAAAAAGTAGCATAGTGTTGCGAAAACCGCATCTCTCTGTCTTCAGTAATAAGGGAGATACACAGAGAATAGCTATGAATTTTAATACACAAGTTTTGTAATGCTTTATATTATCTGAAAATCAGAATCATCACTTTATAGCTGGAATATTTAAATATTCACTAGAATTGACCCATTTTAATTATCGAAGATATTATCATTAAATGCAGCTTTAATCATTTAATTAAGAATAAAATAATACAGGGGGTATCATAAATAATTCTAGACTAACTATGCTGTTATAGTTACGTCAGATTCACTTAATTTTTCGTAATAATTCCTCAGAGTGTGATAATATAAGAAAACACAGAACGGAAAGGACGATCGAATAGTACATCTTTTGAGAGGTCTTTTTAATAATAATTTATCTCCAAAATATGCGGTCATTATAATAACATTTTGAAATGGCGGTAATTCGTTAATGTGACAAAACCTGAGAAAATTTAATAGAATTTACAATACAAGTGAGTTAACGTCAACATTAAGATACGCGTGTAGAAGTTGCAAAACGAGTGCGTAGCACGGATCTTAATGAGGTTAACTCACATGTATTGTACAACATTTTATCTACATCTGACGCATGACTGTTAAAATATACACATATTTTTATTAGACAATTTTTTTTTTATTTTAAAGCAAACATAAAACACCTTTCTATTAGCTGTTACCTGTTTGCACTTTAATCCTGCCACTCTGCGTTACCCCGGGCAATGTCAATTTAAGTAACATCTTTTGACAGTTTTAATTTCTTTAGTCAAAATGAGTGATTCAGAAAGAAGCATGCCTTCGGATAATGAAGTGAGAACCGCGTTATTTCTAGAGTCGAATATCCTGCATTCGAATACTTTTTAGAATCGAATGATTATTCGAATACAAAGAATCGAATTGTTTAGGTTTCGAGGTCACGACATCCCAAATGTCACAATTAGCGATTCAACTTCTCGAGATTTCGAAGTCTGGTTTTCGAATTTAAATTGTGTGGTTCTGGATTGTTCGATTTTGAACTGTTGATTCTTGATACATTTAAGGATTTTACAAAGAATCATTTACGACTAAAAAATAAAATATTGGTTAAAATTTTAAAGGTTGAAAGGGTGGTAGAGGGCTCAGAAAGAGTTTATTTAGAATTAGCGACATCGTATGTCGATTATGGGGGCAGTGATTACAAAGGTCACATTATATCAACTGTTAATGTATGGTTACAATGACTTATTTAAATACAAATGTAAAAAACATACATATTTAATTATAATTGATTTATGACCACTTATAAAACTAGTCAAGGGTGTAGTATGTTTTTATTTTATGGTCCGTCTTCATCGTAAAAATTGAGAATATACTATGGTTTTCTTTTCCTAATGGGCTAAATATTTACAAATTTCTTTAAATACTTTCTTACATAATTTTAGCGGTTTCGAATATTTCTTGTATTCGAATTCTTCGTTGAGAATCGAATGCAAGCCAGAATCGAATACTTCGATTATTTGTGTTCGAATAGTCCCCTCACTACCTTCGGATATTAAGCAGGAAGCATCCAGGGTAATTGACGGGTTGCTTGCCGAAAAATACAGGCCAAAATATGAGTATATTTTCAATAGGTTCCAAAAATGGCGTAGGGAGTAGAATGTGCAGAACTATAGGAATAAAGAGGTAGGTACTTATTGTATACTTCGGGGAGTTATCTACTAACTATAGACCTCCATCTCTCTGGGCGTTTTATACTATGATAAGGACAACGGGGTCTTGTTGAGTGTAAGTATTTCGGATTTTACGGTTTATTCAAATTTTAAACGAAAGCCTATGTCTCCTAGTACAAATTAAAAAAATAAAATTTGCGGATGAAACACTTTTGACTAAGAAAAAAAATAAAAATTGACCATATTTCCTACAATTTTCAAAACATTGCAGTGCAAAAACTTCTTAATATGGTATTAGAAATGAAAGGAACCTTACACTGTTGCCAAATTGCCTTACAGTTCTTGATTTATGGTGTAAATATCTTAAACTAACTCTACGTTCCGAGTGATTGAGCTGTACCATTTCTTATGTTATGGCTTTAATGCTGATGATGATTAATTTACTGTTTCACCTTATGCTCCTAATGACACCGTTTCAACTATGCAACAAAATATTAGTAGCAATCCCAATAAAACAATGAATTCTTCGTTGATAAAATGAAATTAAATTGGGCAACATTGCTTCTTGAATACGGGAAAATGGCCGATTAGTCATGAAATGTCAAAATAATCAAATATCTGTTTAAGAACTTTTTAGTTGAATAACATTAGCATATTTTGCCTGAAACAATTTTAACAGTAATTAGTTAAGAACTTAAATATTATATAATATACTCTATTATATAATAATATTCTCTAATTATCTATTCTGCGTGCAATTTCAACATAATTAAAGTAAAAGTAGACGTTTATAACTATATAGTGCCTTACAAAGTTACAACTATTTGTTTTTCTTTATTTGCAAAAAAGTGGTTGATCCACAAATTGTTTTGCTGAAATGTTTTATTTCGCGGTAAACTCTACAGTGAATCCAAAAAAAGTCAGAATATTAAAAATACCTAATCTCTACATGAGCCAGACAATGATAAAGTGCGCGACACGAAAGAAAACCGGGCTGTCCTTAAAATAAAGGTTCATAGTCTTAAGCAAGAGGAAAAGTAAAATTTGCGTAGGCAAACAAATTTTATGTTATTTTATTTCTTGTAATAGTTTGCCGCTTTACTTATAGAGTGCGCCAGCTAAGCGGTACGGAAAATTAATCGAGGATTTAGTAAATTTCACACTGGTCCACTTGTAATTGGGATGTGCCTAGAGTCTCCATGCACTTGCCAGCAAAAGAGGAAAAACAATTCGAAGCGGTGCACGTGAAGTTATTGCGAGCGTTATAGAGGTCTGTACTAGAGAAGCTGAATATAATAATTTGACTATTCCAATTCAAAATAGAACAGAACGCGCTGCATTTTACACTGGTGTTTCGGAAAGTAGTGTAAGAAAAATTCAAAGAGAACATAATGATCGCTCATGTTCTACTTCACCTTTAAAATCTCCTGGCAAAAAAAGACCCTGATTATCATACAAAGATAAAATTGACGATGGTGATTTTCAAGTAATTCGACGAACAATGGAGGATTTTTATATAAACTTGAAGAAGGTTCCGACCTGCAAATCTCTACTTCGTGCTGTAAAGAACAAAATAGATTTTCCGTACGGGTATAAAACCTTAAATCGGCTTTTACGATCAAATGGTTTTGTTTGGCGCCAAAATAAACGAAAATTGCTCATTGAGAGGCCAAATACTCTTCACTGGCGGGTGAAATATCTATCAACTGCAAGCCAAGAAGCCTAGAGAATAGTTCTGTTTGGCGCAAGTGCCAAAATAAACGAAAATTGCTCATTGAGAGACCAAATATTTTTCACTGGCGGGTGAAATATCTATTAACTGTAAGGCAATATAGGCAAGAAGGATGCAATATTGTGTATCTAGACGAAACCTGGGTAGATAATGATACGACAGTGAACAAATGCTGGCAAAGTGAAAATGTTACAGGTGTTGTTCAGGGAATCCGCTCTAGTAGTCGCTTTATTATAGTGCTGCTTTAGCTTTTCGCTCGGGACTAACAACCAGAGACTATCATGGACAGATGAATAGACATAATTTTGAAAAGTGGTTGCTCGAGAAGTTTATACCTAACATTCCTCCCAAATCGGTCGTGGTAATTGATAATGCGTCTTATCATTCTCACGTAGAAGATAAAGTGTCAACTAAATACTCTACAAAAGCTCATATGATATCGTGGCTTAAATCGAACAGTCTTGTATGTGATCCAACATGGAGAAAATATCAATTATAGGAAGTAATTTCAGCCAACAACCCTAGAGAAAAAAAGTATAAAACTGACGGTCTTTTACGTAACCTCGGTCATACACCTTTAAGGCTGCCTCCACACATGTGCGACCTCAACCCTATTGAACTTGTATGGGCAGGAGTAAAAAAATATATTCGAGAGCGCAACACCGGTGAACTTTCAATTAAAGATTTAAATAAAATAACATTAGAAGCGATTAACTCAATATCGGCTTAAAATTGAAAATCGTATGTTAAACATGTACGTTCTATTGAAGATAAATACTGGAAAGTAGACGGCAAAATTGAAACGGTTATTGACCATTTGGTTATCACACTGGGATCTTCAAGTAGTGACGACGAAACCTAATCATTTTCAGAGAAAGACAACGATTTAGAAGGAATCGAACCATTAGAATCACAGCCGTCAACCTCAAAAATGGCTTAGTTTTTTTTCATATATTTTGTAAAATTGTTCATAAAATAGCTGCCAATAAACTGCTTCAAAATAATTAATTTTCTGTTCAATACCGGGTGTCAAAAAATATCTAATATTACAATATATATATATATATATATATATATATACAATTTTTTTTTAATCCTAATTCTGATGCTATTATAGATAAATAACTGTGTGAAATTTGATACACGTCTTTTATGCATAAAAGGGCACTTTTTATTAACAATCAATTTTCGAAATTTCCACCAGTGGCGGGTATATGTAATTAACCTGGGTAACTCCATATGCTCCTTAATGTATAGAAAACGTGTATCCAATTTCATGCAGTTATCTACAATAGCATCGGAATTGGGATAAAAAAAAATGTTTTCTTTTTAAACTACCATCCTGTATCACAAAAGTTAAGACCTTTAGGACATAAAAACACCCCCTTTAACATTACCACGCAATTAGGAAACGCCCTGTAGAGTACTTCACAATGATGGGCCCTAGTAATATGACAAACGGAGACAGACGGCCACTTTTGGCATACCCGAGTAGCCCAAACTCGAACTGCATAAATTAAAATTTTGATAAATCTCGTTCACTGGATCTGACGCTGGCTGCCCTTGTAAAATCTGGACTTGTAAATCGTGTATCACTATACTGGGTGGTCCAATAATAGTGGACGTAGGCAGTAGCCCGGGAATCGTTAATGACAGAACTCAAGAAAAAATATATTTATAGGTAAATCGATCAAGAAAAATCAAAATTAAATCATTTTAAAATTCAAAAGCTTGCCGCTCTTGCAACACAAAAGAGATATAGAAGTGCGGTAGACGAAAGAAAACAGACAAATATAGATAAAGGTTCATTAAGCATAGTTACATGTTTTAATTATCTGAAGTGCGTATAATCAAAAGGAGTGCCATATTATTTAAAGAACGACGGGACACCACTGGTTTAAAGAGATTTCTTGGCCGACCTTCCTAAACCGATTGACTCCGCCCGGTTTTCTTTCGTGTCCCGCACTATCTCTTGAACTCAATAATGATATTATCAAATTTAGAAATTTAGTCGCCCTCCTCAAAAGAAAATCTGAGAAATATCAATCAAAAAAGTCAAGGGTATTAACTAAAACTAATATTACAATATGCCTTCTAGAAGGGAATGACAAAAAATACTTATTTATGAAAATAGCATTGATTATTGGCCTTACAGGGGAGAAGAGTTAACACATTTGGTGTTAGAAAATGTCAAGGATGAAGGGCGATGTTTTTATTTTTTACCGACAACGAAAATAGCTAGGGAATTCTATGTAACATGTGGACATATTCAAGGACATAGACATGATTCAACTAGTTCGAAAATACATTAATCTTCGCCCATGTAGGTTTTTTATATAATTTCGAAATGGTGTGTGTATATTTGGTTGGCTTAATACCAAATTCTTTTGGATCTTTGCCAAATCAAAATGCATTGTATCTTAAACTTGAACATCTAGAAGAATATACGGGGCATTGCTTTCGAAGATCATCTACGTTCAGGGGCGTGAGATGAAATTTTAAGAAAGGGAAGCAAATGTTAAAAACTTACGTATTTGTAATGTAATTCGATTCTTCGATCATTTTTTGCAAATTCGTCAATGACGTCATCATAAAAACGTTGATGCTTGGACATATTTTGGAAGAATTTATTTTCAATGGACAACAGCGATGTATGCGAAAGTCTCTCCTGCCCCGTTGAATTCCTCATGAAATTTTTTTATACGTTAAATGTTGTGTTGGCGGTGAATAATTTCCAACTGTTTATTAATGGCGTGTTATGACGGCCTGCAAATGCGCTTTGGACATAATGTGTCTTTTTACAGCTTTATGGAAATTGTTTAAATCGAAAAAACCAGTTTTCTTCCGGAGACCTTACTCTTTTCAAAAAGTAAACATGGCCAACAAAATAATTTACTTATATTTTCACACCCTGTTAGCCATTTAAATTGTTCGTATTGTTTTTCCGGATAAAAATGTTTAATACAGTTTTTCATTTTTGTGGTTAAATTTTTCACAGGGGTTTTGCCCTTCCTTTGGAAATTATTTGAAGCTTATCACCGAAGTTTAATGTTGAAAATCCCTTTATTATTAAGACACACACCATACATTCACACACACACTCTCCTTACTAAATTCTCCAACATTTCCAACGTTATTACCGACAGCCGAAGTTGACGGTATTTGCATATCCACGTCCGTATTATTGTCTTCCATATCGCACCATACACGACATACGTATCACACAACACACGGATAGCCGTTCAAACAAAGAACCTACTTCAACGATAGCTTCCACACCCACACACTACAGCCGGTGGAAAGTTCAATAACCTCTGACTCGATTCACAGGAAATCAAACATACAGGACTTGGCTGCAGAGAAGCTTGTGGCTCGGTTGGAGTCAAGGCCGTATTTATTATGAGCTTTATAATTAAGATAATATTTTAGCATTTTAAATATAAACTAAATTAACGGTTTCCTATTTCAAAAATTACGGTTTAGAAGATGTTTTGTAATTTTTTTTTGGGGAAGCAGTGCTTCCCTTGCTTCCATGGACTGCACGCCCCTGTCTACGTCGCCATTGGCCGATTCAGGAGCTGACATTCTAACAGTAAAGCGTCATGGTGGCAGGCGATCCAACACGGTTGGGGAAAGCTACATTGAAAATAATAAAAAGGGGTGCGATAACGAAGCTCTTAACTCACAGACGTAGATAAATGTATATTTACGGGGTGTTTTATAAAGAAAAAGCACCCTGTGAATTAAGAAGTATAATATTTTGCAACCATGCTCATAAGAAAATATTAATAAAGAATCATGTGAGGAATAAAATACCTCAAGTTTTAAAAAAAAAATATTTTCTATATTTTTTAGTTTAGAAACATTTACGAATCTAAAATTGTGTAATGTTACTATAGGGTGAAACGAATTAAGCCTAAAAGAACATTCGAGAAGGATTTTTGACACTATCGTAGTCTACTTCATTAAAATAACAAATACATTCAATAAAACCATAACTAGCGCTAAATTCGCAAGAATATGATGTAGTCACTTAATTCATTTATACGTTTATCAAACACTTAAATTTTGTCCTTGTTTTTTCGATGACAATAATAAACGAGAAAACGCCAAAAAAATAGTAAAAACCCACATTGATCTGCTAAGTTACCACGACTGAAATAAATCGCTCGTCAAAAAAAAAGATAAATAGTGCGATTCCGAAATCAAGTGAAAAACGAACCGTCTGAGAAGCAATCAGGTGCCAACGCAAACAAATCAACTGTCAACGAGTTTCACGATTTGATGGCCATTTTTACTTTCTTGTCAGCCTGCCTTGTAATGGCGATGACTTGCATGAAATTTAACTGCATATTAATTTCGTAAATTTCGAGAATTTAACAAATTGTTGGTCGCTTTAAAACGTTGCTTGTAAGAATTGTTAAATCTGGCGACATATTTACCCTAGAAAATTCCGTTAACGAACTACGTAATGTTATATTAAAAATTTTTTAAATCCTCATATAACAGCCCATATATCGTATTATTAATAAGTTATACTTAGGAATAGTATATTCTATAACAAGATTGGAATATAGGGTATTCCGCAGGAGTGAGTGAAGTTTGTGCCATCACCCACAAACTTGCGGGTGCCAATTTATGCAAATAAAGTTAAGAAAAGTAAATAAAAAAATCGGCAAATTTTCTTTACCCGGAACTTCCCTTGTTTTTTTTTCCATCTGAAGGGTACAGGGAAAAAAAGATGAATGTCACAAAAAAGAGTTTTTGAGAAAGACGGATTTTTAAATTTGAAGACTTCTCCAATGTATGTTGAACAAAATATTTGGTTCAAATATTTGTTTCTCATTGCATACAAGTGTAAACTTTATTTTTACAAACTATTCAGTATACGGATTAATTTTTGTAACTACAAAAAAATTATTTGGAGTGATACTACATATATTAAAGGGGGGAAATAAGGTAATTTATCATAAACAATACGCTAAAAATTGCATTTATTCGAACCAACAACTTTAATGTTATATATAAAAGTGTGATACAAAGATGGGAAACAAATTTTTATATAAAAACATACAGGGCGTTTCAGATGTAGTAAAATTAATTTCTCCAAAAAAATATTCGAATTAAGAATAGTGCAACTTTCCTTGTTAACAAACAAATCTAAATAAACAAAGGCACCTAGTAATAATTTTGCGTACAACATATTATAGAATGTAATATAAAAAAAAACATAAAAAACATATAGCGTGTGACAGTGTGGTTGTAAGGCAAGTTTTCAAAGTAGTCCCTTGCACTGGGATCACAAAATCTTTTAAGTTCTTGCAGGTCCTGGAACTTTTTTAATGATATAGTAAGAAGGTAGTTCAAATTGGTCAGCAAGCAATAAATCGGTATTTTTTTGGTTTCCTTTAGGCGGTACCCCTACAGAAGTCGTGCATGGTCCATTATATGATTCACGATATTCTATCATCCCATTGGGAGTCATGAAGACTGTAGTGTGAATTTGGCCTTTAAACGACGCAATATGCTCACATATAGCAGTAGAAATTTTATTTGGGAGAGATTTTTTCGATTGGAATGTTGACCTCGCTCATCATGCTTAACACGACCAAGGGTAATTAACTGCTGCTGGATATTCTGAAGACGTTTCGCAGATATTCCATGCATAGAAAGCATTGCTTTGTAACACACTAGCACTTCAATTGCTTTATTTTCAAGATGGACGAGATTTTGTATGTGTACTAATACGAATGATATTCAACATCTTCATCATTATCCTTCCTACTCCGGTGTCGCTTTCGGGTACATGTGAAATTAAAACTCCCAGATGCAGATTTTGTTCGTCATGATTTTTAAGTGCATTAAACTGTTTGATTATTTGTATCCTCGCTTCTTTGGTGACATTTTCAAAGGATTAAAGTCTGGTACAATTGCAACTGGGACGTGTTTCATGACTTCATAGTTTTAACAACTTAGTAACTTTCTTCATACGTCCATGAGACACTCGTTTCTTAGCCTTTGGAGGTAAAACTGCACTATTACCTTCACTGCCTCTCTCACCCATCGCTAACATTTTTTCACGTACACGAAAAAATAACCCACGACAGTCAATCACACGTCCAACTCAACGGAACGTTAACTATTAAACTAGTGCGTAATAAAGTTAGACAGAGCAATGTCAGACCCGCAAACTGCCATATTTGGACATTCATCTTTTTTCCTCAGTTCGATGGGACCTTCATCTTTTTTCTCCTGTATGGTATAATTTAAATTCGCTGTGTTTTGCGACTCTCATCTGTTTTGCCTGGTTTTATTATTCTGTTGGTTTCTTATGATATTTTATCATATTTTCCCTCTACTATCTCAGAACTGGAATGTTTGGACGTTCATCTTTTTTCTCCTGCACCCTTCATTTATTAGGAATAGTGATGTGAGGCCCAATTTAAATCAGTACATAGTTATTTAGGGACACATACATACTGTCTTTTCAAACATTTTTATTGGACGCCATTTGGTTCCAACATATTAGATTCCTACCAATATTTTACCAGTTTCTACCTATACGACACTTGATTTTTGGGAGGATCTCTAGTTTTTACATTAACCAACGCTATTTTTTCGGCAAAATTTAAAGTCAACTGAATTTTTATACGTTGATTTTAAAAGAAAATTATTCGGCCGCCATTTTGTACCGCTATCTTGAATTTCTAACACAATTATTAGGCCGCCATTTGGTTTTGCTATCTTATATTCATACCAAAATGTTAACATTGTGTAAAATTTGAGGTAAAAAAAAATTGAATAATTAGTTTTTTTAATAATAATGTTTTAACGTTTCACTAGGCCGCCATCTTATCCCGGCATATTGGATTTTTACCAAAATATTACCAAGTTATGCCATACGGTCCTCATTTTTTGACTATGCCGCAACTGACAGATAGACCAACAAACCGACAGACGGACTGAGGAAATTACGCTGAAATACGAAGATATGTAAATCCTGAGATGATGATTATTTCATATTACAAAAATACTATTTGTCCGCCATTTTGTTCCGCCATGTTGAATTCGTATTGCTACTAGTTCATCTTTATACTACAATTAGTTCTGGCACACACAAATTAGTTCATTAAGTAGTTTTCTGAGGCTGAATTTTTAAATACTTTATTAAGCAGTTATTTTGTTCCGCATCTAGGGAGGCTAAAACGCGATGATATGAAAAACTTAAGAAGGTGATTTTTCATATTACAAAATATTTTATTTGTCCGCCATTTTGTTCCGCCAACTTGGATTCGTACCAAAATTTTGCCAGTTGATTCCTACATAACACTTGATTTTTGTGCAAAATTTGAAATAAATTGGATAAGCACTTTTTTGGTAAGTTTCAGGTGTTACTAAATGTAAAAAGAGACAAGGTATATACAAATAACTTTTCTATAAACGGTTTTAGACCACCTTGGTTGAGAACATGAATTACTTAAATTTATAGATCCTGTTCATCGACCACAAGTTTTTTATTGAAAATAATAGAAATTTGACAAATTTTACCCATATTTTTGATAATATAACATGTTTAAAGTATACCTAACATAAAGGAGCATCAAATTCTAATAAATTGTCAGAGTTTGAGGTAAGTTGGATAATTAGATATTTGGTTTTGTCATTTTACCAAGTCCCCATATGACCCTTAATTTTTGGCCAAAATTTGAAGTCAATCGGGTAAGTAGTTAGACAGACCGATGGAACAACGCTCCAACATACGCTATTTAAATTTGACAAATAACAGATTTAAAATTATTTACATTTTTTAATAATAGATGGGGTAGCAGGTTTAGGCGTTACCACCGCGGAAAAGGTGGCAACGGTTTAGGAGAGAAACTTGGAACTTCAAGAAATAACACAAAACAGTAAACATATCTATAAAGAAATAATGATTCTTAGGTTTAGATCGTGTCAAATTGAAATTATTTTCCGACGTTTCGCCTGCGATTACACAGGCATCTTCAAAGATCTTCACTGCACAAGATCAAAATACTGAATGAGCTGCGATGAGCAGAGTTGATGTCATTTTTTCTGTTTCTTCCGGAATTAAATTTGTATCACATACAAAGCCCTAAAGAATAATGAAACTGATGACGGATTGTTTTTGAGATGGATGAAGGTGAGAACTAAAATTTCAATATCTGTTCGTATGTGTCGGTTTTCCGTAAACAGTACGACCTATGGTGCCGTTCTCTTTCTTTTATACTAACATATCAAGGAAGGCAATGATACCATCTGACTCAATTTCCATAGTGAATTTTGTGTTAGTATGTTGTTTGTTCAGATTTTCTTCTCCATGAGGCCATATTACATAAGTATCATCTACATATATAAACCAACATTTAGGTTGTAAAATAGCATAACTTAAAGCAGTTTCCTCCAAAGCCTCTACAAAGGTGTTCGCTACCACAGGAAATAGCGGAGATCCCATTGCCGCACCCGAAGTTTGCAATACTGTAAAAAGTCTCGCAATTTTTGTCTTTGTGTCTGAAATGCTTGTTTTAATAAAAAACAGCAGTCACTAACAGCTTCGGAGCGCAAATTTAGGAGTTTATTTTTCCGGCATCCCCCTGCTATCTCAACTATATTAATAACCTTTCAAGTCTAAATAAGTGTGATCATCAGCTTCTATCATATCTTCCTTACTAAAAGTTTTTGGTTTTTTAGCCGATATCCTTCTGTTTTGCTTTTCAAAAAACAATCAAATTTGTAAACTTACTTATAACTACATTTTTATTGATAGAGATTGTTTTTCGTAACATTAAATAGTGACTTCACATTGTCGAGGGTTTGAATAATTTTGTTTTGCATGAAAAATAAGCCAGAAGAACCGTTTTTGATGCTACTACATTTTTTGCAATGACTTCAGCGTCGGAGGGTAGGGACTCTTGAGACTCGCTCATTTTTTAATAACGAAATTTAGAAATAAATATGGATATTTTGACAAAAGTATCTTGACATCGGCGCTTTTCCACGGTAACACTTTTATCACGATTGTTTCATTGTTGTATCTATAGAAACAAACAAAAATGGCTTTGATGCTATCTAAATAAAAATGAGATGTAATCAGAATTTTATTTTTTTCGTAACAATTGAATTGCAAACAACGTTGTATAAGACACGATGCCAAACGATGTGTCCAATAGTCACATTTAGTGCAAAATTTATTGTATAGTCATTAAACAAAATTTTTATTTTTTCCCTGACAATTGAATCTTGTATAAAACACGATGCCAAACGACAATTTTTTTGGTCCCGATGCACAGTGTTGCACATTATAGGAGAACTGGGACAAAATTCGCAGATTGAATACAGACATAAATTACTTATTGCGAAAATTTTTATTTATACATATGCACCTTAATCAACAACCTAAACACAAAAAATATAAGAAAAATAAAATGGCTCCTATTATACAGGGTGAAACAAAAAGTAATTGCAGGTTTAAATTTTAAAAAAGTAATATTCGTGTAAAAAATAGATTTAAAAAAATATTTGGCATTAAAAATAGGAAATTTTAGAAAAATTAATTAATAATAATAATAATAAACCAGTCCTTAACATAAAAAAATATAAAAATATAAATTTCTAAATTAAATAATTTTTTTTTAAACACCCTATAATGAACCATAAAAAAAAATGTTACAATACGAATATTTGTAAGAAAATCAGTCAAGCATATTTTCATCCAAGTCGTTTTGGAATGATTGTTCTATGCTTTCATTGTCATATAAATATTCTTGAATTTCCATGTCCCACTTAACGACATTTTTTGATGATTTGGAAATATTTCTCAGGTAGGCTATTTTTGGGTCAGAATTAATTAAAAGGGTTCTAATTAGATCTGTATTGCTTTGAATTCTTGAAGTTTTGCGGGTGTGGTGTAAACGAGTTTTTCTAAATTCTTTATGTGTTGCTTCAAGCGCATCTTCTGCTAGTTGCCCAACAGGTAATTCAAAAAAACTAATAATATCGCATCCGTGAATTAAAATTTTATGAATAGTACTTGGCATGTAGTACCATGCATACAAATTTAAATAAAGTATTCTAGTGTCATTAAGGAGAGATTGAAATTTAGGTATATTTATCCTACAGCCTGAAGAAAGTACTCTTAATATTAATGAAAAATATTTAATTAGATTTAGATCAATGCCCATAATCTCTGAACTTAGTTCAATATTTTTAAAAAAAGTCCTGGCAGTATTGCCATCATTTGTGGAGCCATACCCAGGCTTTGGTTTATCGACAATTAATCCCATTTTAGTTTTAAAATCTAACTGAATTCGCTTCTTTGTATGCTCAAACATATCCTTACTCTCGTTACCTTTTACTTGCCACTTTTTCAACGGTAAGCGATAGGCTATATGCAATAAATATTCAAAAAAACGAATCCAGCAATGAAGTGTCGATAAGCCAAAGCGATAATTTTCTGTATTTGGTGTTTTTTGCAACTCTGCTTCCTGATTCATTTCCTTTGGCGTGGCTCCACAAATGATACACCTTGAAGTAGAATTAGTTTCAGATAAAACATTGGCCACACTTCCATCAAACATTGTTAGTAGCAGCTCGTAAAAAACACTTATATTTTTTTCAGAAAAAGGAGTGTAAATTTTAAGATCACGTATTATTGCTTGTATGTCATTTTCGACGGTGCGAATAATATCCGGATTTTCTTTAACAAATTTAAATGCAATTGGTCGACAATACCATATTGAAGACGAACGTGGATTTGACCACAAAACGTTTTCACTTTCGACATCAACTAACTTAAGAGGTACTAATGCCACAAGAAACATGTACTCATCTGTTGAGGAACCATCGTCAAATACCTGTTTATAGAGACTGTGCCCCGAGCTACCATCAAACCCCCATTTGCAAACTAGTTTTAAATTTATATTAGAACTAAACGTTAAATTTGGAATTTTTAAAATACTCTCAGTAGTTTTATTTAAAAGCTCTTGAAGATCTACTTCAGCTGATGTTTCAGTAACAGTAATTTTTGATGGTAGAAGTGCATTTTTAGTTGCTAAAAGTGTGCGGTAGCTCGGGAAACAGTCCTTATGTACAGAATTTATCTTTGAACGCAGTATATTATATTTTTCAATAGAAAGCTTTAAATCACAGAATAAGGCCAAAGCATTTTCAGGCGTTAATTTTTGGCCTGTCTGAACCTCATAACGTTGAAATTTGACCCTTTCTGCCGCAAAACATATTTCTTCTGGTGTATAATTGGTTATTATTTCTTCTATTCTACGCAATTTAGTTTTTGTTGACGCATCTTTAAAAGGGACTCGCGGTCTTCCACGGCTAGGTCCAGGTCGGGGTTCAATTTCTTCTTCTTCTCGGTTGAATTGAATATTGAACAATTTTAAATTACCTTGTAGCCATTTAAAATGCCTCTTTTCAAAAACATCGGGGCGTCTGCCACAGTCGCTCCACATTCGTTCCAAATTTGATGAAAATAACTTGCTGCTCTGCAGTAATTTTTTTTCTATGTTAGTTGAACAATTTTCGAGTTTTAAGTAAGCCTGAATTGTTTCCATAACTACCAAAGGTTTTTTATGCTTTTCGCAAGTTACCCATTTTTGATATAACATCCTATTAGGAATTGCAGGAGATTGTTCTATAAAAATAAAAAAATAGCAACAATCGCAAAAATTCGCAAAAAATGGTAGGTGTCATTTTAAAGTAAATGTTTTAAAGATTTTATTTTTAAAATTTCATAGGACTATAATTCCATACATTTTTACAATGCTAAGTTAAAGTTAAAAAAAGTATTTTAATTATTTTAATTAATTATCTACTAAAGGATAATTGCGTAACTGATTGCTTACCTTCAACAATAACGTCCATAGTTCCGGTAATATATTAAACAAATATTCAACTTAAAACGATATAATGCCCTTTAAAAATTTAATCTTATACTGATCTCCCAATAAACGCACAAAATTCTTTTTCGTATTTTAAATCTCTGTTTCTTTGGAATTCGTGAACAAAAAAAGTATAACATTATATTCTTATCATCAACTGGCATTCCTTTAAAGATAGCAGTATTAACATATCCAAAATAAAATTCAAGCATTTTTGAATTTTGTCCACTTAGCGCAACACTGTGCGATGTGTCCAATCTTTACATTTATTGCAAAAATCATGCTTATTTTGCAACTAGTTGTATAAATAGTTATTTAATGCGTAATGGAATTGCTAAAACAAAAGGCTTGTTTTTTGTGCACGATGTGTCCAATCATCACATTTGGTGCAAAAATCATGCTCATTTTGCAAGTAGTTGTATAGTTAGTTATTTAATACAAATTTTATTTTTTCGTAACAATTGAATTGCAAAAAATCTTGTATAAAACACCAAACGGCTAGTTTTTTTTGCACACAAGATGTCCAATTTTCCCATTTAGTGCAAAAATTACGCTCATTTTGCAACAAGTATAAATAGTTAAATTTTTAATTTTTTTCATATCTATAGAACCTTTTCTTCATAAAATTAGCTCAAGAATATACTGTTAAATTTAATTACTTACTTAGAAAACACCCTGCATAAACAGGGTGTTTATTAATTGAATGCCGATATTAAAGGGCGTTTAATTTTAAAGCTATAAGTTCAAATAAACATGGGTCTGAAAATGCCTCTTTTCCGAGATACAGGGTGTAAAAATTTAAAAAAAAAAAATCGTTTTTACCCAATATTTTCAAAACGCCTTTTGATATTTCTTTCAGTTTTGGTAGGTATTAAGCACGTATAAAAGTAAATTTTTAGGCAAAACATTTTTTAAATGCCCTTCAATGGCGCCCACTCTAACATGCCCGTTAATAATTTTAATTAAAATTTGGTTTTTGATCTTTTATTCTTATTTTAATTTATTTAATAGCGAAGCTTAGATTTTTCAAATAAATTTATGAATTAGATTTTTAATACAATTAATTTTTATGAAAGTTAGAACGTACGTTTTCCCTTGAAGCTTCGTTTTCGAGTTAAACTCAGAATCAAATCCACTTCAATGTTTAATAAACAACGTTTTCAATTATTTAAAATTACAAGAAAGGACAAAAAAAGAAATACATAGATTATTTACAGGAATTAGAACACGTCACAAGCATCAACTCTTCTGCGCATGGACTGACGTACATTTTTAAAGATCCCTTCAGCTGTTTGTGTATACCAAAATACATAGGTTTTTGATAAAATTAAGAAAATCAAGATAATGGTTTTTATAATTACGGAATTTATATAGATCTGGCTCATCGGTTAAAACATTCAGAACATCAAAATTATTGCTGTAAATAATATTGTCGTTTCCAATGTAAGGTATATATAAAATTTATTTTAATATTTTGCGCTATAATTCTGTTGTTTTATTAAATGTTGTGACTACAAAAATATTTTTATTAATTAATTGTTCAATAGTTAGGTATTATAATGTTTGTTTTGTTAAGCATAGAACATGTTAAATATTTACGTATGTATGTTCAAAAGTACGAATTCATGTGTTATGTATATTTTTACACATGCTATAAAATGCTCTTGAAAATGCATTAAACAAGAAGCAAAACGTCGAGCTAGTTGGCAGAAAAATAAGTTTCATTAATTCAAACTTATACCCAAAAAAAAATAAAAACTTTTTTATATTTATATATATATATATATATATATATATATATATATATATATATATATATATATATATATATCATTGAATGTTTCTTGAACCATTGTAAATATATAAGTTTCAGCAAAGTTTTCTTGGGAATTTTGGTTCAGTAGAGTAAACTGCGAGGTAGTGGGCAGTTACATAATTTTATTTTTTTTTCCAGGACGTTTCGTTGAAGTTGTACGAAAGTCAACGAAACGTCCTGGAAAAAAAAATAAAATTATGTAACTGCCCACTACCTCGCAGTTTACTCTACTGAACCAAAATTCCCAAGAAAACTTTGCTGAAACTTATATATATATATATATATATATATATATATATATGTATATATATATATATATATATATATATATATATATATATATATATATATATATATATATATATAGTATAACATTTTCAAATTTATGTATAATTATTTAGTTTATAGTAACAGTGAGGCAATTACTAAATTTGGCTAGTTATCTAGTTACTGATTTTTACACAGTGTTCTAACACCATCCTGTCGAATAACTCTACGAGTTGGATTTTTCCAAATTTACATATCATACACTTTATAAAAGAAAGTTAATAAAATCTTTATTAATAGGGTGTTACTATTGAAAGTGACATAGTTTGAATCTATAATCAGGTTTAGTTGATAAGATACCGGCCTTCTTTATTAATAAAAATAACAATTTTTTCATTTACAATAAAATATTCTGTTTTTTTGGTTTCTTCTTTCAGTCCATTTCACTCACATGAATTATGATAAACATATTTACTCTCTTCTTTCTTGTAAATATCAATTTAAGACTTTGAGAACACTTGAACTATTAGAAAGTTTCAGTGGACATAACTTTTTGTTTTCATCTCTCCAAGCTGCCTTTCTTTATGTTTGCTTGGTATGGAATGTTAAACAGACATTTTGATTATGGTTTTTCAATATTTTAAGCCCATTAGTAATCTGAAACAAAATTGAACATTATAACTTTGCAGTTAAATATAACCTTTAAAATATCAAGACTTTTATGTAAATTACATTTTACATACCTCAATATGTTTTATTCATAATTCATTGGATTACATTTTGTAAAGTATTTTCAACTTCTCTAAATTAAGACAAAAGAAATTTGTTTTTGCTTTGTTTATAAATATTCGGAACTTGCCTGCCTTTCTCTTCTGTCACTATGGTTTCATTAGTTTCTTATTTTTCGGCATCCAGCCAGCTTTGACAGTGTCTGATTTTTCATTTAAGTCATAATTTTGGTTCTGCTCGGGAGCAATTCGCCAGCTGTATTCGGGGACACCGAATGTTATCGGGTTCTTACTCCCTTCTACTAGTGGCGCCAGCAGTAACTCCACTGTAATTATTATTTTATTTTATGGCATTAGGTTGGCATAAGTCTGAAGTGAGGAAGAATGATGGAGGGGAATGTCAAACTTCTTTGAATTTTCTGGAACTGATTTTCTCGTCCCTTTCTATTGGCTCTCCTTAGAGGTGCAACATGTGTCCGGCTTTATAAAAGTGCCTTAATGGACCAATTTTTTAAAGTACTGAGAGTATGCCATAAATAATTATTTTAAAGTGCAGTGCTGTTGAAAGTCTAAGGCCTATTTATGGACATCATCTGGCCATAAATTTTGGTCCCATTTTGTTTGGTTCCACATTTGATCAACCACGTGAATGGCGTCCTGAATTTTGTTTTTGGCTGTCGGTCCTCGAGAAGCCTTTCTAGATGTCTGGAAATTCCCTTTATTGGTGACCGTTGACGTCGAAGGAGCCCTCTAGATGACTAGAGGGTTTCAGGTTAAGAATACAAGTTTATGGTGTAATTTTTGGGGTACATAAATCAAGAGTTCTACAATGGTTTTGGAGTTCCTTCCTGTAAGAATACAAGGAATTAATTCTTAATTTTTATATTTATGAATTTTATATAAGGTAGCAGAAAGGAAGTAAGTAACCTATTTTTTGTAAAAGAGCCTTGGCGAAACACTTTATATTTTTATAACTTTTTTTCTTGCGGCAGTATAAGAGAAATTTCATGAATTTTTGATTCCCTGTGCGCTATTTAATTTAATTTTCATATTTACATGTTTGCGACATGACATTTCGCCAGATGTTCATAGGTTGATGATATAATGGTAATAACGTTCTATCACATTTCATATATTTGATATATTTTATATATTTTACATTTTGTTGATTTATTTTTTTATATCTTCATGTTAATTGAATTTTTGAATGTAAGCTTCACATGTCAAACATTATTTTATAAAACAACTTTTAAAAAAAAAAAACAAAAGATCAAGGTGATCATTAAAATTTGACAGTCTGCACTTTATATAGTGTTTTATTGAAAAGCCCTCCAAATCTTTATTTTGTCTGCATTTAAATATCAATATAGATTTCTTCCTAATTGAGTCACAGTCAATTAGGTGGCGCCCATTTTAATTTCGAAAGGTGTACCCGAGAACCTGCAACCTACAGCTCTCCGAAAAGATGACTGGCTGCCGTTCGCATGTATTGGTAAGTTCATAGGGACTTTACGCCATAAGATATACACATATATATATATATATATATATATATATATATATATATATATATATATATACATATATATATATTGTTACGAATTTAGCCCTAGTCATAGATTTGTTAAGATTTAGATGAATTTATTTATTGTTTGTTTTTTTATTGAAGTAGACATACCTTAATTTGTATCCATGTAACGACTGTACTATTTAGATTATTCTAGAATTTTCTAGATCATTCCATCCTTTTCTAACGGATCTATAAGCGCGCCGCGAGGCCTCATATGAATTAAGTAATAATTGAGATTTCGAAGTGTTAAAAACCTGACATTGACAAGTTTAAAGTTATCTTAGTTACGATTGTTAAGTATAACCAGTCTACCTTTGATACCTGTAACCTGTGTTTTGAATAAAAGGAGTGTATTCAGATTCTACGTGTTTGTGTACCGGCCAATCCGGATATATATATATATATATATATATATATATATATATATATATATATATATATATATATATATATATATATATATATATATATATATATATATATATATATATATATATATATATATATATATATATATATATATATATATATATATATATATATATATATATATATATATATATATATATATATATGTGTCTCAAAAATATATATATATATATATATATATATATATATATATATATGTGTCCTACCAATAATTCAGGATTCAGGACTACATAGTTTTGATTAAAATATCGCGATTTAGCCATACTTCCCTTTGTCCAAAAGTTAACATTAAGAAACATACAGGGTGATTAATTTAAAATGTTATTTTCGATTTTTTAAAATAATATCCCTGGTTTTTAAGATATTAGAGTGAAAATTGGTGATAACGGATTTTTTATAGCCACTAATAAAAATACGGCTTCAATTTTATTCTAACTAATAGAGGGCGCTATGAGCGCTAGTTTTTGTATTTAAAAATGTTCTATCTTTTTTGAATTCAAAATTAGGAAGTTTTGTAGAGAAAAAATATTTTCTATTATCTTTTCTTCACAAAAAAGCTATACCTTATAAATCTACCTAAATTTTACCGTTTTGGAGATATTTGCTGTTTTATTACTTGAAACAGCTCCGTGTACTCACCATTTAGGATATTCGAGTTTTATCATTTTTATAAAGTAGGCTTTTATGAAACTAGAATCAATTGGAATTAAGATATCTGTCGCAAAGAAACATATTAGCCTTATTTCTGAATAATTCATTAAAATGTATAAAACTTGTTATATGCTAAATGATGAATACGGCTGCATCATTAAGTAATAAAACAGCAAATATCTCGTAAATGGTGAACTTTAGATAGATTTATAAAGTATAGCTTTTTTAGAGAGAAAAGACAGTAGAACTTATTTTTTCTATACAAAAGTAATAAGTTACAACATTTTTAAGAGCGAAAAGCAGCGCTCGTAGCGTCCTCTACAAGTTCCATCAAAATTGAAGGCGTATTATTATTACTGGCTCTAAAACATCCGTTATCACCCATTTTCACTTTAATATCTCAAAAACCAGGGATGTTATTTAAAAAAATTGAAAATAAAATTTTAACTTAATCACTCTGTATCTTTCTTAATATTAACTTTTGGAAAGGCAAGTATGGGGCTAAATCGCGATATTTTAATCAAATCTATGTATCGTCAATTTCTCGAAGACGAACTCCCGGTATTGCTAGAAGACGTGCCAATTCTTCTTAGAAATCAAATGTGGTTCATGCACGATGGTGCACCAGCACATTTCAGCATAGAGGTGACGGAGTTCCTAAATAAAAATTTTAACAACCGTTGGATAGGGCGAGGGGGACCTCGCATTGGTGTATCAGACCCCAATCCAGGCAGAAGAAGATCTAAGAAACAGAATAATAGCTTCTTACGACATCATTCGCAATACTCCTGGAATATTTGACAGAGTCCGTCAGTCCATGAGGCGAAGACTTGATTCTTGCATTCTAGCAAGGGGCGGACATTTTCAACAACTTTTATAATTTTGTTTTATTTTTAATTTAACTGTAATACTTTTATCTGATTGTTCATTATCATGTCGGTTGATTTAAAATAAAACCAGTTTCTTAATTTTTTGCTTAATTTCGCCTACATGCCATTGATGCAATGCAGATTGCAAATAAGTCGAAAACTGTGATAGATACGAGAATAATGCAAAATACAAAAGAGCTAAAGAAATGAACAAAGAGTTTAAATATTATATCATAATTCATACAGGGTGCCTCAAAAAAAGTTCCGCGAGCTAAACTTGTAGGTGGTGCAAAAAATGTAACACGCTGTATACTACGGTCCACGATTTTAATATTTTATGGTAGAGGTTCTTAAAAATAATACATGTTCTAAATTTGAACTAATTGTCTCAGAGGAACTGAAAAAAAACGCAAAAAATGAGAAAAAAAAATTGAAACTTTGACACCCTGTATAACGAAAATGCTGCGTCTCTGACCATGTACATATTGGCATTTTTTTCCTATTTTGTCGAGTACTATCACCCCCTGAAATATGTCCACGATCTTAATTAACACCCAGTATATAAATATATCATGCGGTTTTCTATTTACAAACGACAAACTTTTTAAGTTTGTTTTTCTTTTATTACGTGTAATCATATCCTCCGCATAAAATCCGGAAGAAGAATTAGATAGACCTATGATATTTTCATATGAAAAAAGAGGATAAACATAAATACCAGCAGTTGCAAAAATCTTTGAGCGATGTCACTTCAAAGTCAGATTGACAAGTCAGTGACAAAATGAGTAATAGAAAACAATTTTCGAACAAGCGAAAAAAATGGTATTAAATCTAATAAAATATTACGAAAATGAAAATTCACCGGCCAATATCCAGGAGACAGAAGCAAAAGCTCTGGAATCGGTATAAGACTGTGCAGAAAATTGTGCATGAAAAAATGCATAATTTTCTACCGAAAAGATTAAGAAATGTACACGAAAAAAGCCAAAGACAGAAGACTTAAGTGACAATGTAAAAATGGATGTTCGTAATGCAATTTACGATTTATACACATCAAAAACTAATATAACCCTTCAAGTTTTAAAATAAGCTTTAAAAATTCGAGGCATATTGAAAATTGGACTAAAATCGTTGTCAAAATTAATAAAAATGTCGGGTTTTCGATATAAAAAGGACTGTAATCTAAGATTTTTATTTTTAGGACTGTAATCTATTATTTTTACTTTTATTTTTTGGAAGAGACTTGGATATTTTCTAATGGAAGTGGTTCGAAATCTTGGCAGGATGAGTCTGTAAAAAGTGTCAAGAGAAAATGGGATGTGGGACGGGAAAACGGTTCATCATTTTGCATGCAGGTTCTTCAACAGGATTTCTCCCAGGTGCAAGTTTATTGTTTTCTTCAACATCCAAAAGTATGATATGATATTCATGATAATATGAACTGTGAACTGTTTGAAAAGTGGTTAAAAGAACAACTGATTCCAAATTTAGATGCTCCATATTTAATCATTCTGGACAATGCATCTTATCATTCAAGAATCTTAAATAAACAACCTACTTCATCCTGGAAGAAAAGAGTTATTTATGACTGGCTAATAAAACAAAAACAAAATCCTTTACCCAATATGCTGAAACTAGAACTTCTTTTAATGTCAAAATCTATTTAAAAAACAACAATATATGCCGTAGATGAAATATTACGGGAAAATGGACACGAGGTTTTACGACTTCCGCCATAGCATTGCCAGTTTAACGCAATAGAAATAATATGGGCTGAGGCAAAATCATATTACGAAAAACACGTGAACGATGGTCTGACATCAGATGAAGTGCAAATTGTTTGGCAAGATGCATTAAAATATATTACGCCCCAGTACTGGAAGAAATCTGTGGAACATACGGAGAAATTAATATAGGATTGGTGGAATCGAGAACGAGTTCTAGATGTCGAAATAGCACCAATGATCATGGCGCCATTTGAGGACGACTCAGAAGATGAGGATTTTTAAGTGATGATGATATTTTTTAGCCTATAATATTAAAAAGTTTCTGAAGGATTATATTAGTCTTTGGCGTGTATAAATCATAAAATGCTTTATGAATATCCATTTTTGCATTGTCACTTATTTGGATTACCTTTCGATTATTTCGTGTACATTTCTTAATCTTCTTCGGAAGTAAATTATGTTTTTTTTTCATGAGCAAGTTTTTGTACATTCCTTATGCCGATTCTCAGAGCTTTTGCCACTGGCTCCTGGATATTAGCCAGTGAATTTTAATTTAAAAATTTTTATTAGATTTGACACCACTTTTAGTACATTTGTAATTTTGTAAGTGCAATATAAATAATTATAGAATACTTGTTCCAATTTTAAAGCGTGTTTAAAAAATAAGTAAATTTTTTTATTAATTATAAGACAAAATTTGATATATAGAAATCAATAAAATCATTTTACTAGAAACTCGGGGCTAACAAAAAGTACAGATGTTATTTATATATATATATATATATATATATATATATATAAATATATATATATATATATATATATATATATATATATATATATATATATATATATATAGCCTGTATTTTCATCATGGCCCTAGTTTTGGACTGAAATTTGAAGAAATCGGATAAGTGTTTTTTATGCCGCGAGCAGACCGACTGACGGACAGACATACCTACAGATAGATGAATTGAGAAAACATGTTTTCCGGCATCTAGGGACCTTTAAACGTAAAGATCTGAAAAAATCTCACGAGGGAAGTAATAATTAATTATCTTGTGTTTTTAACAAAAGGTATAATATTTTTGCAAAATTTTTTTGTTATCGCAATACAAAAAAAACAAGTTTTCTTTGCAGAGGGGTGGCCCGCATTTAAATAAAAGACACTGTATAAGTGGTTAGATTTTTAGATCAAGCGGGCTCATAATTTTTGGTGATTGATAAAAAATCTCACTTTCATTAAGTGGCTGTATAAACACAACATATCATGATTGTTCCACTGTTTCGAAGCACCTTCCGACTTTATTAAGGCGCTAGCCATTTTGTGTATTTTTGTTTTTGCCAACCAAAAAATTTTAACCAAATACATATTTAGCGAATTTTCTTATTTAGTCCCTCGGCATTTAATATACAGGGTCCTGCAGCTCACCTCCCGTCTTTTATTATACCTAAACCATTTATTTTAGAAAAAAAATATTTAAAAGCCACTATATGCTGTTGATTAGAGAGCATTTTAAAAATATTCTTGATTACAGGGTGTTACTGCAAAAATGGTGACACTGGATTGAATTTTTAAAATGGAACACCCTATATTTTACATTTTTGGAACACTCTTTGCCTAGTCTACAGACTCCTAGAATATTATCTCTCTTTTTTTAATAGTTTCGGAGAAAAAGGTAAAATCGAAGAAAAAAAAAATTATAGTCTACATTTAAAATATTTATAAAAATTAGATAAAACATCTTAAAAGCTAAGGTAACCTAGTAGCTTACTGCAAAAGGTTTATAGTTATTCTGCTACGAGTATTATAAGTCCTACTTATACAGGGTGACCCAAATTCCATGTCAAACGTTGCAAAATAAAAAATTATTTTTCTCCATTTTTTCAAATGGAACACCCTATATATTTTTTTCTGTCAGGTACAGAATTAACAGATCAACATTTTTTATTATTACACTTATCTCAAAATTCCTGAAGGTTTTTGAAATATTCTTAAAAAACTAATGTTGTACTTTGTTTTTCAGTACGATAATTGAATAAACTCACTAGTAATGTGGAAAAATGGAACACCCTATATATATTTTTTTTCTGTCCGATACAGAATTAACAGATCAACATTTATTATTATTACTTATCTCAAAATTCCTGAAGGTTTTTGAAATATTCTTAAAAAACTAATGTTGTACTTTGTTTTTCAGTACGATAATTGAATAACCTCACTAGTAATGTTCATAAGTAAGCACCTTCGCGATTCTGAATAATAAATAGGTCAGCGTAGTTATAGCTATGGGAAAAAACCTAAAATCCCAACATTTTTTGTAATTACGTTTACCGCATAAAATTTAAATTACTGCCAAGAGTTAAGGCTCGACTTAAGGTGTAACAGCTTTATTTAACATTATTAACAAATATCTAATTATTGCTAAAATTAATTTTTACTTAGAACATATGTTCGATATGTCTTCCATTCTCTTCGAGGCATAAACGAAGACGGGTATGAAAAGATCTTCCTACTATTCTTAATACTTCGGGCGTAATACTTTAAAATGCGGTTCTAATCCGTTGCTGCATATTTTCGGGAGTTGTTGGAGGTTTGTTGTAAACAATTTCCTTAACGTAGCCCCATAGAAAAAAATCTAATTTCGTTAGATCAGGCGACCGGGGCGGCCACGCACTTGCTCCCTGTCTTCCAATCCATCGATCTGGAAAATTATTATTTAAATGATCCCTAACTGGCAACGAAAAATGTGCTGGAGCACCATCTTGTTGCAACCACATTGTATTTCTCAGATTAACCGGCAAATTTTCGCACAAATTTGGCAAGTGATTTTCTAGGAAGTCGAGATACATGGCTCCAGTTAAATGTCCATTAAAAAAATAGGGACCAATAACATGTTCACCAATAAGTCCCCCCCACACATTAACTGACCATCTGTGTTGTAGATCAAGCTGCCTAAAAATTCTTGGATTATGGTCGGCGTAGTAATGGTAGTTATGACGATTTACAAATCCATTCTTATGAAATGTGGCCTCATCAGAGAATAAAACTTTATCAAAAAAATCAAAGCTTAACCTAATTTTAGCTTGTGCCCAATTACAAAAGTCAACACGTTTCTCAAAATCTGCTGGAAGGAGTTCTTGATGCAACTGAATATGATATGCATGAAATTTATGGCTCTTTAAAATTCGCTGAACAGTTCTTTCGCTTACTGCCCCCTACGGCATCCCCCGATTGCTCTTTGGCTAACAGAAGGATTTTCCGTGACAGCTAATAGCACAGCTAATTCATTTTCTTCCGTTCGAACGGGCCTATTTCTAACTGGTCTTGTATAATTTACATTTCCCGTTGCCATAAATCTCTCTAATAAGTTCGTCATGCTCCTTCTGTCTGGGTGCCTTCATTCTGGATAATTTTGCGCATAAATCCTACTGGCCAAAAAGGCATTTCTATGCGATTCTCCTATCACAAAAACCATATCAACCAGTTCTTCGCGGGTGTACTCCATGACGATAGAACGTTCAAATAAAACTTCTAAACAGTGACGCAAACAAACGAAAAATAAACTACGTAGAAGGTAAAGACCACTATATGAAAAATCCGATAATTATTTCAATTTGTAAAACTTAAAAA